>JXSR01S037675.1:2626-15072 GCA_000969725.1 Ophiothrix spiculata
AAAAGTGATCCTTAAAGGATCAAAAGTGATCCTTAAAGGATCAAAATAAAATGATCCCGAAAAAGGATCAAAAATTTGATCCCGGCCTTCTAAGAGTGTAAGACCAAGAGCTATTTTGGGTTCTGGCATAGACATGCTGTTAGAAAACATTGCTATAGCGTGTTAATCCTGTAAATAA
Source organism: Ophiothrix spiculata (assembly GCA_000969725.1). Lineage (NCBI taxonomy): Eukaryota > Metazoa > Echinodermata > Ophiuroidea > Amphilepidida > Ophiotrichidae > Ophiothrix > Ophiothrix spiculata. Next base: position 2,805 of record JXSR01S037675.1, read on the forward strand.
CAATCGGATGGTGGCCAAATTGGACGTCAATGATCCATCTTTAGTCATTACAAACTTGAAAAGAAATGTTGAAATGGAATGTGTTTGTCGAATTATTATCAAGCTTGGCACATTTTTTCGCGTCTGCAGTTTCATATCTTTAATCCGGCGTACGTGTCCTCCGTGTGCACTTGAATTTAATGCATATGCACTATTCAAATTGATCTTAGCAGATCAATCAATCATTCAATCAATCAATCAATCAATCTATCTATCAAACAAGCAAACAAGCAAACAAGCAAACAAGCAATATACACTGTACTTGCACGACTTACATACCTATATGAAGGAGTCTATTCGTACAGGGGACCAACGGCTTAACGTGACTTCAGAGTAAAGTTGCCCAAGGAAACAAGGAGATGAAAACCGCGCGCCCGGGGCTCGAACCCACAGCCTCTGTTTTACGAGACCCGTGCTTTAACCACTCGGCCAAGCCCCCCTCATTAATCCTCCTTTTCCGTTCTTTTTGTTATATGTCTATCACGGTACTCTTTCCATGATTTCAAGGCATCAAATTGAATACAGTATGCCCCAACCAATACCAACCAAATATCAACAATTTGATTTTGCATAACGGCAAGCTGCTAAACGTGTAACTCCTTACCATGCTTACTTATTCCGTATGACATGGACAGAACTATATTATGATATTGTGATAGGTTTAGATCTGATTGTAACATTATACATTAAACAAATATTAATTTGAATTACTTGAGATCTCAACTACATGTATAATTTTTATCTTTGTAGATACGAATTGAGAGTAGATTTACAAGATTTCCAATTTAACGAAGTACACGCAAGATATTTCAGATTTTCACTTATGGATGAAGCTACAAACTACACTATGCAAATTGGTGGATATGATCCCAGCTCAGATGCAGGTAATATATCGTCATTATTTTGATATTTTATTAAATATGTAGAAAGGCGGTTAGAGACAGGGAAAGAGTCTTTTTCTAAGCACAATGAACTTTTTACAAAAGGGGTAGGAGACAAAACATCACCTGATATTCTGTTCCTTGCATATGTCACAAATGCTTGTCAATGATAGGCGAATTTGATTAATTATTACTACTTCTGGAAGACAGTTGTTTGTTTCTTGTCAACCGTTAAACTGGATGCTGCGTCTACCCTAAGAACTATGATGCATATTTTTGTACAGAACTTCATAGTTCATATTTAGAACCAAACTAGTCACGAGGCGCTTCCTCAGTCTCGTTCTAAAAGTTCCTGAAAGTAATAAGTCACAAATGAACTGCAGTTTGCGAGGGAACTGGGCACATTCTATTCAGTTGTAGGCGTTTCAATGTCAGATAGTAGGGGTGTGTGACATTTTGTAAGGATTTGTATTTGCGAGGGGTGGGCGAGAAAGATTTTTTTTTGGTTTCATTTGATACCTACGTACGCTAATAGTCTCAGTCTCACTATCTTACCCCTGTAATCCGTCGCATGATGTCATTGTCAAGGAAAAACATATTTTTGGAATATAGATCATGTAGAAGGTCTGCGTTTTATTAATTTGTTTTGGCATCAAGTTCGAGTACGCCTAATTTGTGATTCATATAAAATTTATTTATAAGTGCTTTGACTTTAGATGTCCTTGAAAAAGAACAGTAGGCCTACGTAAAGTACGAAATAACACTTGGCATTATTTATTAGTGTTATACGTTAATAGAAAATTAGTAATTGTATTTGGCTGACAATTGTCAACACCAGGTGTTTCAATAGACAACTTTCCTATTCACGCTGAAAGTACCGTATATCCGGGAACTTTTGCGCAATCGACCATATTAACACGTTGTGCGCACAACGTCATCTGCGCACAACGTAATATATGGTCGGTCGCGCAGATATGCCCGTATTTGCGGTACTTTGAAGATGCATTATGGGACATACGAAAGTGGTCTATACACATTCCCCTCGACTACTGAACCAAGTTTTTAGATTTATAGAACACCTCGTCTCTTTGCGATATAAGCACGAAACTGTATAAAATACGATCAAAAATGGAATGTGTCAGAGATATTTCAGAGACATGCATTTTCCTGTTTCAGTTCATTTTAGAAAAAAGTGTATTCAGTGCAGCTGAATTAATTTTTTAAATGAATCATATCAAGTAAATAACATTTCATACGGTCGAACTGTTCTAATACTTTTCAAACTTATTAAGTCTTCAGGCCAAAATCACAATGTTTGTTCATTTTTACAAATGTTCCAAGGGTCTCGTATTTTTGCATTTCAATGACGCCTTCAACGTCCTCCCAAAATAACTAACTATCTTTGCAAATCTGACAAAAACTAAATTTAGGCGAACCTAGGTCATTTAGAGGTTACCAAATGGCACAAGATGTCACTTTTTAATTGAATTGTTCCGAGTCATTATGGAAATGTATTCAACACTTCCTTGATATAATACATGGGGTTTAAAACACCACGAGATGTACATATCTGCTTCAGCAGTTCGTTCACGAGAACATCTTTGACAAATTTCCGTTTGCGTAAATTCAATTGGGAGTTGGGACAGCTGAGTAAGAACAAATGCATAACGCACGTGAAATGGTCATTTCCTTGCGTGATCACGATATATTTTTATTTGAGTTCTACAAGATAGAACTTTGAATATAATACAATGGAGACATGCATTATATTTCCCTAAGGCAGTGCGTTTTTAAGGAAATGAATGTTGATGATATCAGACGACGAAAAACAGGTCCATCTAACAAAATGATCATCAAAGTTATGGTATCTAAATGTATTTTTATTTATTTATTTATTTATTTTTTTGCAAACAGGTGATGCTTTAAGTGGCCACAATGGACAACCATTCTCCACATTCGACAGGGACAATGACAGATGGACCAAAAACTGTGCCGAAGAATATGGCGGTATGTATATGATCGCCATGTGGAAAAACTTCATTTTAATAACAACCCTGCTAAAGACATAGATTTGTGCTCAATTTAAAGATCGGGAGTTGACCTGGAACCTCTGTATTATGAGCCCCATGCTCTAACCGTTCGGAGGAAATTTATATAAGGAAATCCGAAAAATCTTTTGCTTAACACGTTTGGAGATTTAAAGGCTATTTTAATCCAGGATCGATCCAGATACGTATTATAGTGCGAAGAAGTATATACGTGACCATTGAAGTACACGAAACGTTTACCATCTATTATAGGAGTTTATAATTATCTTTATCTCAGAGATTCTGTTGCAACGATTGTTCTAGGAATTCTCGAGAATATTGTCTCGGCAGATTGTCCTATTGTAGAATAATATGGAACTCGTTTCTCGTTTACCACTCGCTTGAAAGATTTAAGGTCCGTTCATTATAGCGCTTCAGAAAACTGCAGTGCGATATATCGATTATTTTTTGCTGCAACTTTCTGCAGCTTGACGCAGTAGCAACTTCATTGCGACAACGCACCGCAGTTCCCAGCAGCAATGTGTGCTGTGCTGTAAAAAAGTACCGCACTGCAGTTGCGACGTACAATGAACGATCCTTTATTACACTTCCTACCATAAAGTTAACAATATCAATAATATTTCATTTTCCTCTTTTATCTTGACAGGTGCTTGGTGGTACACCAGTTGCCACAATTCGAATCTTAACGGATTATATCTTCGCGGACCAACACGTGAATACGCCAGGGGTGTTGTATGGAACCAGTGGAGAGGATACAGTTACTCACTCAAACGCACAGAAATGAAAATGCGCCCGCGTATCTAATCTGAACATTTTGGTTAACCGTTTTATATCACCCATAAACTTCTTCAAAGAGATGCCCATTTCAATACCTTTTCTTTGACTTTAAGTCCCTAATAAACGAAGTTACCCTTAGGGAAAAAACGACCATGCGTCGGCAGTACGCACATGTGATCGTTAACGGGTTGTGTAACTATATTTATACTGACCAACTATGAGCGATTTCCGTTTTGAATTTACAACTACTAACTTACTGTTTGCGGGAATTGGAAGGTGTCGTGTAACGCCAAAATGAATGTATATATTATTTTCATGTAATTTAGAGATAGGTGAAGCTAGAAAATACGTTGACAAGGTACAAATACCACATGGGTAGAGGTGAGGTAGCGCAATCTATATCTGTCAAGATACTTGTTAAGTACCGAGGATACATAGAATGTTCTACCTCGTCCAATTAACTAGACCATGTAGTATTTCTTTTATTACACTTCACCGTGATTTGGGGATGATGAAGATGTTAAAATTATTAACGGGGAGGTAGCTTGCGACCGGCCAATGAATGTGCGGGATACATTCATAAATATTTATGAGGTGCAATAACATGGTATCTTTTTCCAATGATCCAAGGGATCGTGCAATACCTAATACATCATGTATTATTTTGTGCTTTATAGGGAGACGAGTTTTGAAATTCCTTTTTTCCCTTTCTGTATTCATTTTGGTGTATTACTTACATTTGTGCAATACTTGTTTTTTCTTCAATGAATAAAATTGTTTGACCCTTATGTCTGTGTTAATCATTTGTGATAAGTGTTATGATAATTTCTCTGATATGTAAATCTGCATACCTAAACCATAAAGTTGGATGAACTTGAACAAAGTTTCGACAAGGTGGTTCGTGCGTAGAACGTACTTGTACATGTGCAGTCAATAAATCATTGATTGCGACTTAATCCGTGTAGTTAAATTAGACCCGGACTCCTTTTATGGGGGACACTCAGTCTCATTACACCAGCTTTCAAAGTCACCCCAGTTTACGGTATATGCAGACCCGTCAACTAATTATGTTTCGAAGGAAACGCATGAATGACATTGAATAGTTAATCCTTGTTATACGAAGCGATTTTCACAAACATATTATACGGAGGGGGGCTTGCTGCAACCCCCTAATTTTTTATAGCGAATTCCCCTGACACCCATGTGTGGTATCAATAGAAAGGTATCAGTCCCCTCTTTCCATTGATACCAAATTCAAGGTCATCCGTAAATGTATGACGTCACTGTGACGTAATATTTACCAAAATGTGAAAATCGGCATTTGCACGGAAAATATAGGCAAAAATCCAAATTTTCTAAAAAATCGTAGCAATATCCGATTTTCATACGATTTTTTGCTAAATATTGTAGAAATTATTAGTTTTACCGAAATACCAAGTTTAAAATGGATATCTGCTAAATAAATGACTAAAAAGTACATTTTTAGAATCATGGAGTTACACCCCCCCCCCCTCTGAACTTTGAACGGACACTGTTTCCCTCCTGAAGGTGGTAGGGTCAAAAAATTAGAATAAGCGCAAAGGATGAACTTAGAGGTACACCAAGTCGCTTTGCGCTGCGAAAAAAAAAAATCGGTAGGGGGATGATGCAACCCCCTTCGTAGAACCAGGGTCGGAATTTAATCCATTTGTGTAGGTTAGGCCATAAGGGTCAAAACATAGTCGGCTTTCAAACAAATATTTCGCCCGAAAGTGACGAGTGACTCAACATAAATTAATTAATATTCAGCATCGAGTTAAACACAAATTAAACTTTGCTCTAAATTGCACATGTTTTGAATTGAATCAAGCAGTCAACCAGCAGGTCAGTCTGTGCACAAAAGCAAGGTCACAATTTCTTTCTGTGAAATGGAACTTTTGCTAACATGTTCCGAAGATTTCTTTTTCTGGAAATCTATACGCTTGATTTGTTTGCTGTAAGCGGAATATGTTGATTTTGTCTTTTCTTAAAATCATTGTAATAAATAATTATTATAACATTTTATTAAAATGGTTGAAATTAGTGTTTGAACATTGTATGTGAATTTTCGTTTTTCCTGAGATGTAAAACAAAAATCGTGGACTTGAACGTTTCCGGTAATGTTACCATTTCTAACTAACATAAATGTGTAAACAAGATATTTATTATTCATTTCACTGAAAATGAGAAGTATCCTGCTTGTTTAACACCGTCAAATTTATATCTGAAATGTAGGGTTTTCTGTTGCAAGTTCGGAAATTCACACAGCTCAAGATGCAACCACGTGCAGTTTTATGTATACAGACCATGTGCCAGGAATATTCAATTGAACCACGTTTATCAGCGCGCAATTTGCTGCACACTTGACTTGCTAATCACATTGGGTAGACAAAAGACTTATTGATCGCTAACGAAGCCTTCTCCACAGAAGATTTTAAACTTCGACATTTTGCCTCTAACAAAATGACAAACCCACCTTATTTTCGTGGATTTGACCGTTTCAAGTAATTTTCTCAGAAAATAATCAAATGACATGAAAAACGAGCTTTTATTTTGTGTGTTACTAAATTATGACGAGTGTCCTGGTTATTTGAAGTGAGAAAACGCAATTTTTCAAAGATAATTTTGAGAAATAATTTTCTACAAAATTGTAGTTAAAAATTCCACATTTTTATCATCATTCTGGATTATCTATGTTTAAGGAAAATTGAGGTACTATCTGGTCATATATGATGAATTTGGAAGCCTAATTATCAAATTGTGGCATTAATTGTGAATTTCAAAACAATTTTCAATTTTTCATCACCGGTAAAATCAGACAGAGTGTAATATCAAGTTGGTTGGTCTAGAAAAGAAAATAACGTACTTTTCAATGACCCGCTGGTTGACTGCAAGGCAAAGTCATCAAATGTTTGTTACTTGTCTATAGCCTACTGTTTGTTCGATCACATTTATTTGGTGACGTCATGAACATATGTTTGGTAACAAAAAATTTGCTTGGAGGTCGACTATAATAGCCTAACCCTATCGCAATATCCATAGGGGTCTCAATTTAGTAAGCTTCAGAACCGTTCGATTGACTTTAAAGGCGGTGTCACACATAACCGTATAGACGAAAACGTACGAATCACGTACATTGTTTTGATTGTACGGTGATGTTCGTTATGCATTCGGTAGAAACACGTTCAATCCGTTATCCATCCGTTAGGATTTGTGCAGTGGAGACATATTATAATGAAACTTTCGAACCGGAAAGTGTGAAGAGGCATAATTTCAAGTGGGGATCTACCTTGGCTATGTGCCAACTCGTACGTTACTAATTCGTTTTGTACGTTCCTCATACTTAATTTTTTCGTTTAGTACAACACTCGTCCGGTTCTCATTCGATGTTGTTCAGTGAGACGAGACAACTTTTCCGCTTCTTATCCGCAAGTCGTACGGTCACGGTCTATTCGTTTCATGTTCGTTAGTCAATATGTTTATTGTATGGATTTCTTCACCGTATATGACCTCTCGCCACCGTATAGCCTAACGTTGTACGTTATTCATACGTTTTGGCTCTATACGGTGATGTGTGACACCGCCTTTAAAAGTATTTTGTGAAATACTTGCCAACCAAAACGTGACGAAATTGACCTGGGAGAAGCGACTAATGCAAATTAGAGGTAACGGTGGTATTAAGGCGGTGTCACACATCACAAAACGTACGAATAACGTACTAATAACGTACACTGGATTTGTCATTGAAATACATGTAGTATCGATTACCAAACAAGTTCGTTATTAGAACGTTATTCGTACGGTACGGTGATGTGTGACACAGTCTTTAAGAAGTCCCATTTATGCAAAATAGGATAATGAGCTTTATTCCGTTGTTGAACACCCTATTATATGTGCGGTAGAGCATACCATTGTATTCAATTGGCTCATTAGCATGAATGGGACTTCTCAATACCCCCACTACCAAATTAGACACCAGGTAACATGCCATCGATTACTTTGAGTTGCATTGATTGGTCCGTCGACTCAGCGGCATGCGTAGTTGACTGAAATGACAGCTGTTAATTTCTCTTGGTGTGAATGACCGATATTTCTTAGTGCAATGCTGACTAATTTTGTACACTGGAAATATGGGAATCTGAATTAAGGACACAAGTGATTCTGAAAATAGGTCCAAAGTCGAAGAGTGCACAATATTAGGGAATAATCAGGTAACTGAAGTTGCCATATTTTTTTTCCAAATGTCACTGGTGTTACTTTGAAATATCAAATCTTACAGAATTGTTTTTCTTTGAACGAGTAAATATTTGCTATGTCCTACATAAGAAGAATAATACGACCTGGGCCCTATTTCGTAAAACTTAAAATCAACCTAAGTCATGAAACTTAGGATGAATTGTTCATTTGAAATCTGGATAGAATTTTAAATTTTAACGCTATTATTACTATTATCTCCTACTTCATAAAGGAGTTTAAAATAAAGCATTTCTAAATGTTCTTTTCATATAACAAGAGACAGGATGAATCCTAGAATTAAGACTTATGAGAGTCTAATGACAAGCCATCCCATACCATGATACATTATATCTGATAATGGTCTCTGTTGAACCGTTTATCTGACATACACGACGAGCAGAGGCATATTATTTGAAATTTTAATTAAAAACATAAATAATTTAATATCAAAATATCTAATAAGTAAAATATCTATAATAATTTAATTTTAAAACACTCCTGTCTCTGGTGATATCTTGTGATTGTGCTTAAGACCACGCTAAAAAGCTAGGACAATAATTATTGAACGATTTAAGCTGATTGATCGATCTCACCAGACCGTGAACTTAATGATGCGTTTCGATAGAAAATAATTGTCTGCCTTTAACACGGCAGTTATCAATAATAATTGGTGATTATTAAAAAGGGTCAAAGTTTAAATTTATAAACCAACATTTCTAACACCATATATTTTCTGTATTTTTGTACACACATAAATGACAAATTTCGTTACATCGGCCATAGCCAACGCGTTCCTTGTGGTACCATCCAGGTACTGTATTTTAGATGTATGACATCCTTTGGTGAAACATAAGCCATGGGCTCTTGTTGTATGTCTACTATGCTGGAACTGCGTTTCAAAATTAATGGTAGATTCCCTTGACTCCCTTGTTTTTGTTTTTGTTCATATGGCCGTGTTTATTGTTGTGTACATGTATTTGACATTATAATGAATTATTATGCAAATGAACAAAGCGAGATAATTAACAGAGTGATATCCAATTTTACAATAGCTATATGATACAATGTAAACTGTAAATGTGTTAATTACCTGATGGTCACGGTTTTAAAATGCAAACAAATACTTCTCGAAACTAAGAGCTCGAATTATTTTGATATTTGTTTTTAACGGTTTTACTATTATTATGTAAAACGCTGTCATCAGGCTCGGATCTAATTCTATAGGCCTATTTGATTTAAATATCAAGGTTACCAATTTAATTCGCTGACTTCATGACTGCATAATAATTGTTGATAGTGCCAAATTAGAACCAGTGTTTCTAATACAACACCTCGTCTCACTTCACTACCCAGAACGTTATCTAAATCCTTTGTTAGATAACGCTCTAGACCTCATTCTTAAAAATAACAGACAGGGCAACGAACTTTTAACAAAAGAAACACAATGGATAATTTATGAATAGAAAAGGGCTAGACGTGTATATGTAGATATCTTATATAAGTATAAATTTCAGTCGTTGTTTTGTCAATCAGAATTCTATTGTGGTTTAAATGGTCAATTTTGTGAAAAAAATATGAATTCATGACGTAACATCCTGGTTTTATCATTATTCAAACCAATCCCATGTTGCAATGAACACTATATTCCGTTTTACCTACATGTGCAATTTTACAAATCCGGCTACTGTACAGATACAGATTTACAACACAGGGCAACATTCGAGGATTGGCTTTATAATTATTCCCAGCTATATCCCATGATGCAGTACGATAGTCAACACAAGTTAATTCCATTGACCGTACAAGTAGGTGACCATATCAACATATTAACACACATCACACATTATGCATTATGGGATTAAGGCAAACCCACAGTTGTGTTTTGGCTATCTTGAGTAAGAATACTTGTAAGGTCAGTACAATTTGTCCGCAGATCATTTATAAGCAGCGAGACTATTGATTTTCTAACTTGCACAGAGATTTTGAAAGTGCGGAGTGCATAACAACGACAGATTTTCGGCCCGCATAATATAATGGCTTTTGCAGCCTACCGTATCTTAGTAATTTTAGAAAAAAAGTTTGCTGACCTGGGATTCCTGAATGGGTGAATGGGGGGGGGGGGGGTTATATTTTTGTAATATTAAGCTTTTTATTTTTTAAAACCATTGAACATACGCGCCACAGGGTTACAGAGCTATGTGCTCTGTAGGCCAGGCGCACCTATGATACGCATACACCCTAATCCACCTTATCCAACCACCACACCCCTAAGACCATTGCATATCTGGGTTCTCCATAACCATGATACCGGGCCCTCCACTTGTAACTGCGAATTGTGCATGGGAAAAGAGCTGATTTTCTCAGAAGTTTTTCAGACAAGCTTCTTAAAACCTATATCACTTTAAAGACCATGCCTTTGTTTGTTCATCACTGTTGAAAATTTCAAGAAAATCCATAGATGCAAACCAGTGATATCGTTAGTTTTGTTAGCATGTATCATTTTTCTTCTGCACAAGGAGAATAATCCCTATGGTGAAGCATTAAACAAAAATGTTGATATGATCTACACATCATTGACTTTGTTTATTATTTGACAGTTTGAGCCTTATGACGAAAAAGTGAAGTACGAGCCTTCAACAACGAAGAGGAATGTTGTGAGGCATGGAAAGTAGGAAGGAAGGTGTATCGACCATTTAGGTCGCTAATGACTAGAAAGGATCATTGGACATATGAAGAAAGATACACATTCATAACTTTAAGAGCTGTCAACAAAGTCAAAAAGATTTAAAACAATATTGGCTATACCAAAATGCAAAATATCATGTCATCAACTTATACGATTTTTTAGCACATAAAAACTTTATTCAAAGATATCTTGAAAATAAGACTTCTTAGCGTTTGTGCAATTTTAAGCAGTTTTCTATCTTTATCTAACCCCAATAATAAATCTAGAGTCGTTGCGTGTGATGTGAAATAAGACAACTTTCTGCCTAATTTTTTTTTGGTGAATTTATTGAAGAATATAAGTAAGGTACGTGGTGACTGTTTTCGATGTTAATTACTCAAGCGTCAAAGGTTTGTATGAATCCTTTCTAAGTTCTTTGATAACATTCTCAACTGCAGGATTTCCCATTGTGCAGAAGGAAAATGATACAAAATGACAAAATCAATCATATCTCTGATTTGCATCGATGGATATTCTTGAAATTTTCAACAATGATAGACAAAAGCATGGACTTTATAGTGATATGTGTTTTAAGAAGATAGTCAGACAAACCTTCGAGAAAATCAGTTCTATTTACCATGCACAATGTTTATTGGGACACCCTGTATACATCGTTGTGTTATGTTCATCCGGTGTTTTACTTCTGGTGATCTGACTGGCCAGGTCAAATGCTCAATATACTCTCATTTCTGAGACTTCACTCCAGGGTTGAATGGCTTACCTACGGAATTTTATGTTGTCTTGGACTGATATTTGTGATTTGATAATAATGATAATTCTTAATTAATTTATGTGGGTAATTTCTAGAAGAAAGAAAGACAAATATCTGTTTTTAGAAAGACAAATATCTGTTTTTACTCAATAACTATAAACCTATTTCTCCGTTGACTGTTGACGATCAGATTATTGTCAAGACTGGCAATATGTGAAGAAATAAAGAAGTACCTTAATTGAAAATATTCATCAATTTGTTTTTTGTTTTTAAAGCGAAATTTTTTGTTATAATAGTCATAATAATGAAAATATATGATTATTTGGAACTAAGGTTTCTGTCGACAGGCCTTATGTCGACATGTATGTCGACATAGAGCATATCTCGACATGTCGACATGAAATCTCATTTGTCGACAAAACTGGGCAAGACAAATTACATAAGAACTTACGTTTAATTGCCAAGTTATGGCTGTTTATTATCAGTTTAGCTTTAACAATAAATGTTGCATAAGTAATTTAATACTTATTAGTTTTTCGTTACTTACAACCGTTGTTACGATGGTTCACAACAAAAAAGTTTCAAAATATCAACATTATATCATCCATATTGTCGTAGCAGAAAGAACTAGCACATAACTATGTTGTAGGTAAGTCTACGTGTCATTAAGCTTTTCCAAACTATTTCGTTTTTCCCGCAAAAACCAACTCTTTGATATCAACTTTATGTCGGCACATATGTCGACGTCGACAACAAATTATTGCAATATGTCAGTAGGTACCAGGTCTATTGACAGGGATCAATATATAATATTGATAGGAGTCCCTCCCCC
>JXSR01S037678.1:13265-24808 GCA_000969725.1 Ophiothrix spiculata
GATACTAATAATTCAGGTATGGCACTTTTACCGACTACTATCAGTGTCGAACAGTCCAGCCAGGTGAAGCAGTTGCAGACTCATAACGATACTAATAATTCAGGTATGGCACTTTTACCGACTACTACCAGTGTCGAACAGTCCAGCCAGCCGCAACAGTCCAAGAATCGTAATGAGACTCAAGATACGGACATTGCAATTTTGTCTATTAATGCTCGCTCCGACGGGTCGAGCCAGCCAGAACAGTCTAAGAATCATAATAAAGTTCAAGATACAGACATTGTACTTTTGCTAACTGTCCAGCTAGCCAAACCAGTCCACGACTCTTTTTGATATCAATGTTACAGATATTTCATTTTTGCAGAATGATGCCATCGTCAATGAGTTCAGTCAACCGACTGTTGAAGGTGATCATCAAGACCCACGACTTGGCATGCTGTTAGCAGGTGACCACCGTACATCTAAGAGCACCGATGTTGCTGGAGAATCTAATCACAGTGCAAATGCAGATAATATGGAACTGACATTACTTAAAGCTACTGCCAGTGATAATTTTGATCAGTTAATTGAAGGTGGTTACAGTAAACATATTGAAAAACAGTCCAGAAGTCAAACTGACATTGATACAGCACTTTTACCCACTGACATGTCCAGCCAGCCCACCTATAATGTCGACGTTGGCAATGACCAACAAGAACCGCCATTTGATGTCCCAGAAAATGTAGTAACCAGCCAGCCAAAATCTGATGGTCTCAGCATTGATGTCAAAAAGTCAAATCAAAGTGCAAGTACAAGTACTACGGAACTGTTACTCATAGCTACAGCAACCAATAATTCTGATCAGTCATTTCAGAGTGGCTGCAGTGATACTAATATTGAAAAACAGTCAAGTGACCTCTCACTTTCATCTACTGAAACAGGTGTCAATTATCCCGAACGATTTGATGTCGTCGAAAACAGTCAGCATGCAAATACAGTCGGAGGTGACCACAAAGATTGCCGATTTGATACCGTCGTTGACAACCAGCATACAAATACAGTCGGAGGTGAACATAAAGATTGCCGATCGGGCAATGTCAACAACCAGCGTGCAAATACAGTTGGTGATGACCATGCAGTGAAGCAATTTGAAACTGCAGACAGTCAGCCCGCACCTAATTCTAGCACTGATTCTCATGACCAGCAGTTTGATACTCCAGACAGCCAGAAAATATCAGAGCATCATATTGATAAAGGACTCTATGTTACTGGTCGGATTAAAGGGATATCTGTTGACTTCCTAATAGATACTGGATCCGATTTGACACTAATTTCACCGACAATGTTTAAACAATTAAGTGGCAACGTTTCGATTGATCTCCAGCCTGCTAATTTTCCTGTTTCTGGTGTTGACGGAGTTGATTTAACTATCTACGGACAGTTTGACACAACATTGACATTTGGTGATGTGGTTCAACATTGGTCTGTTGTTGTAGCCAATATACGACAAAATGCAATATTAGGCAATGATTTTCTTCTTGACTATGGTAATAAATGTGAACTGAATTTTCGAAGAGGTGTACTGAAACTTGATGGACAAGATATACCTTGTTGGCGTGTCAGCGGAAGTGAAAAAGCAGTCTGTCGAGTTGAAATTAAACGGAAAATGGTAATACCGCCAATGTCTGCTCAACGAGTTGAGGTGCGAATTCAAAATGCTGAACAACTCATGGAAACAGGGATTATTGAACCCAGTGGAGAATTGTATCACCGAAAGAATCTTCTAGCAGCTCGTACTCTTACCAATACTCACCGTCGATCACAAGTCGTGACTTTCATGAATTATGGAGATGATGAAGTGCACTTAAGTCCGGGAACCACAGTTGGAACCTGTAGCTCAGTAGAAGCTGATGTTGAAGTGATTGATAGTCCTGAACGTAGAGCAAGAAGTACCACACCAAAATGTACTGTCAACTCTGTTGGCACCTCAAAGATTTTTCAGAACGAATTGGGCCCTACATTTTTGCCTGATCACCTCCAAGCTTTATGGGAGAGAAGTTCTGCACAGCTGTCCAAAGTAAAAAGCAGACGGTTAGCTTGGGTACTCTATACCTATCATGATGTATTCGCTCGTTCAGATGAAGATTTGGGCAGAACAGGTATTGAACACCATGAGATAAAGACAGGTGCAGCACAACCACGTAAGGGAACACCCAGACGACAGCCCATAGAGAAGCGTGCTGAAGAAAAGCGCCACATTGAGAATATGTTACGGAGAAATATTATTGAACCGTCCTCCTCACCTTGGGCGTCTGGAGTTGTTTTAGTGCCAAAGAAAGATGGCACTACAAGATTTTGTGTTGACTATATAGGCGTCTAAATGACTTAACCATAAAAGACGCATATCCATTGCCTCGTACAGATGAATGTCTCGAGTCCTTGTCAGGAGCATCATGGTACAGTACAATGGATCTATGTTCGGGCTACTGGCAGGTTGAAATGTCACCTGAAAGTAAAGAAAAGACAGCATTTGCTACCAGACAGGGTTTGTTCCACTTTAATGTCATGCCGTTTGGTCTAACGAACGCACCATCGACATTCGAACGATTGATGGATACAGTACTTCGGGGACTTCAATGGGAAGAGTGTCTTGCATATCTTGATGATATTATTGTTCCCGGAAATTCAGTTGAAGAAAGTCTATTACGACTGACGCATGTATTTGAGAGACTCCGTGCAGCAAATCTGAAACTCAAGCCTGCAAAATGTATTTTCTTCCAGACATCTGTTAAGTTCTTGGGACATGTTGTTTCCGAATCAGGTGTTAGCACAGACCCTGCTAAGATCGATGTCATTACGAGTTGGCCCATTCCTGTTAATGCTAGACAAGTAAAGAGTTTTCTCGGGCTTTGTGGCTACTATCGCCGGTTTGTACATAAGTATGGAGATATTGCTGCACCACTCAACCGTATCACAGCCAAAGGTATTAAATTTGAATGGACTGAAGAATGTCAAAAGTCTTTTGACACCTTGAAATCAGCGTTGACTTCTGCACCCATCCTGGCCTACCCGCAACGTCATGGTCAATATGTGCTCGACACAGATGCAAGCAATGATGCAATTGGAGGTGTCTTATCACAAATTCAACATGGACAAGAAAAAGTAATTGCATATATGAGTAAATCCCTCTCAAAAGAAGAGAAGAGATACTGCATAACAAGAAAAGAACTACTTGCTGTTGTGGAAAATCTGAATCATTTTCGACACTATGTCTATGGTCGTCATGTCATTGTAAGAACTGATAATGCAGCGGTGAGTTGGTTAAAGAACCTCAAAGATCCAGTTCAGCAGATGGCCAGGTGGCTAGAACAGTTATCATTTTATGACATTGAAATCATACATCGACCAGGCCGCAAACACAGTAATGCGGATGCATTATCACGCCGACCATGTACACAATGTGGAAGACAAGATCAGGACGCTATCGACGATCTTTCAAATAAAGTCAACAGTAGTGATTTACAGTGTCAGCAGGATTACGTCTCGGTATCAGATGGCCCCATTGGTGCGGATAGTACAAGCGGTCAAGATGATGCAGTGACGTGCACTCAACTGACTCCAGAGCTTGAACAAAATAGAAATGCCACCAGTGACACCAACAGTTATAACTTGCAACCAGCCAGCAGAAATTCAGGCAGTTATGCAGCAAGAGTTGTCACTCGCAAGAAGCAGCAAGACTGTGTGACCGCATTTCGTCCCAACGACTTTTTCTTAGACGGTTGGGATCCCTTGGATATTCGTAATGAACAGAGGGCAGATAGGGACATGGCAACCATCATAAGACGGACTTTTTATTAGTTTTACTCTACGTTGTAAACACCATTTATTAAATCAGTATAATCTCGGTATAGTCACTTAAAGGATGAAATGTGATTCAAAACACGTTTTTACGTCCCTGTCAGAATAAACTTACTTTCCCTTTCGGTTTATACGTATATAAGTGGGTCTGAACAAAACGGATTAAACAAACACATTATTGAAGCCTCAATATCTTTTGTCAACATTTAAGTCCATTATTTCAATAATTTTTACTGTTTTTCAGGTTTTGTAACACATATGGATTTTTATTAATTTGTTTTATTGGCAAGTGTAAGTTTGATAAAAGATGAAAAGCATTATGTTACTATATATACCGGTATGATTAAAATGGAAAACAATACAGGTGCACATAAGTACGATAAGGTTATATGTTGCCATATATTAACTAAAATCCTGATAGCAAAATGAAAACGTACATTGTGAGGTCATGGAAGAAGCTTATAACGTATTTTACGCTTTTGATATTTCTATTGGCATAATTTAGAATTTAGTGAACATCCTAATGCAATGAAGGCTTTCTGTGTCATAACAGCAAAAACAACGTTTATTATGCTAGTTGACTCCATCCATGACCCAATATGTATCGTGAATACCAAAATAAGCCACCATGTGGTCATACAAAAGAGAGGCACTGGTATTTTAGCCCGGCGTTCAAGGTCCTCTGGAATCAAAGTCCGGCTTGGGTTTGTCCTCGGAAGAAATGGATACCCTCCAGGCACCAAACCATTCGGCCTAAAGTTGTATACTTTAGGCCGAATGGTACTGTTGTGGCCATCTGTCTGTTAAATTTATTTCGGGATGCCGAATTATTCCACATGTATTAGTAGAGGAGAATACATGTGCATTTGTTGTATTTTCTTCTTTACAATACAAGTTCAGAGAAAAACAAAACGTATGAATGCCTTTAGTAAGACATGAATGTTCATTTAAACTTACTGTTTTAAATGAAATTTATTTCTGAACAAAATCTTATAATATTGCTTTAAATGCAATCATTTTCCCGGTTGATTTGATTCACTGAAAGTAATTTGATTTAACACTTGATGAGTGCACTTTTAATGAAACCACATGTTTCCCTGAACAACTTCCAAACCCCTCTGTTTTTATATAACATTCAGACATCCGTGTTTTAGTGGGAAAGTACCTAGTCTTAAAAATGTCTTGTACTTTATCATTTGAAAAGAAAACAGGTGCATATGAGTTTATTTGTTGCCCAACTTTGATTAAAGTCCTGCTGGCAAGGTGCAGACATATTATATAGATTAAGCCTAGGAAAGAAGACACACCGAAGAAAGGTTTACGCATAATTTGTCGCTTGAATTAAACTAAATATTTGCAAACTACTAAAGGCGTAAAAGGCTTTATACGTCATGATAGTCAAGTAGTCAATAAATCCTCAACATTTTCGAAGTTTAGTGTAAATTATCATTACTAAAGGTTTGGTATGGAATGATTTGCTTAGATTAAAACTTATTTGAACAAGTGGTTTTTATACTTTCTTTCCTTTCAAGGTAGCATCCATTTTCTCCCTTTTTCTGCTAATTTTAGTAAAATTCAACCATTTTACAATGGAGTATCGAAAAGTTTTACCCCTTAACCAGAAGAAAATAAGGCCCAGAGATGTGATTTTATCATGAGCTCTGTAAGCCATCTTTGCATAATCAATGTGCAAAATATCAAATTTATTCCGCTTTAAACTGAATGACCTTAATTTTTATATTTCAAAGAAAATCAACATTATAAAGTCGGTCATCATTTAATTTAGTCATTGTGGCGTCGTCATTTATAGATTGATTTTCATAATGTTGATTTTCATCCTACTCTTAGCTCCTATTTGTTAAGTTTCTCATTAAAAGAACACACCTTAGATACTTAAGATCAATTATTGATTTTCGTAATCTACGATGATTCCATCTTTGTTGTTTGTTGTATCATGAACAACAAGATCTGTTTAGTTAGTGTAGTCATTCCTTTTGGCTATGATTTTATTTTTACTTGCTTCGAAAAGGATGTCAAAATAAATTGACCTCAATAAATATTTCAAACAACGTTAATTTCATAAGTCTACTTGGAATTGCCCTAAGACATGACAGTATTTTGCGTCATCACTTTTAAATCTTTAGCCCTTAAAATGCTCTACTTCTTCCCTGAAATGGATGATATTACAATCAATCTGAATGGTGTCATCAAGTTATTAAGGAACTTAAAACCGTTCACAGCAAGTGGACCTGATGCTATTCCTACCAAGTTGCTCAAAGAAACGGCTGAGGAAGTAGCTCCAGCAGTCAGACTGTTATTCCAGGCCACTATCAATCAGGGCCGCTTACCTTCAGTATGGAAGAAAGCACATATTGTTCCTATATATAAGAAAGGAAGTCGATCATCTGCAGCCAATTACCGCCCCATTTCACTGACATCTGTGTTATGCAAATTGTGTGAACATATCATCCACTGTTCGGTTATACGCCATCTAACTGATAACAACATCCCATCAGATGCCCAGCATGGGTTCAGAAAGAGACGTTCTTGCGACACTCAACTGATCGTTACCATTGACGACCTTGCCAAAGGAATAGAAGCGAAGTCTCAAACAGATGTCATCCTACTAGACTACGAGAAGGCATTTGACAAAGTGTCACATCGTCATCTTCTATCAAAAGTCCAGCATTACGGCATACATGGTAACACCCTCAGATGGATCAGCGATTTTCTCAACTCCAGAACCCAGCTAGTTCTTGTAGATGGTCAGAAGAGCGAGGAGTCAGATGTCACATCAGGAGTTCCACAGGGCAGTGTCCTAGGCCCACTCCTCTTCTTGATTTTCATCAATGATCTAACTGATTGTGTCAGCTCTTCAACTGTGAGACTCTTTGCTGATGATACGATCTTGTATCGCCAAATTACATCTCCGGCCGAATCTGAGAGCCTACAACAAGACCTTGATGCACTCCAAGATTGGGAAGTGAAGTGGAAGATGAGATTTAATGCTTCGAAATGTCAAGCCCTTCAAGTTACCAACAAGAGAGTTCCCATCCCAGCAGTGTACACAGTTCATGATCAAGAGTTGGAAGTAGTCAGATCTGCAAAGTATCTTGGAGTCCACCTTGACAGTCAGCTGAGATTTAACACCCATGTCGATGCCATCACTAGGAAGGCCAGTGGTACAAGGGCATTTCTGTCTCGCAACCTAAGTCACTGTAGCTCTCAAGTTAAGGAGGCAGCATATACGATGTTCATCAGACCATCTGTCGAGTTCGCCTCGTCTGCCTGGGATCCTTCCACCCAGAGAAATATTCAGAAGATTGAACATGTCCAGAGAGGAGCTGCTCGATTTGTTGTAGGGGATTTCCAACGCACCAGCAGTGTGTCAGCAATGATCAACTCTCTCAACTGGTCATCACTCCAAGCTCGTCGTCTCCATAGTCGCCTGGTCATGCTCTATAAAATCCATCATGACCTGGTTGATATCAAAGCCAAAGACTATCTCACTCCTCTCACCACTGCAACAAGAGGTCACCACTCCAGATATGCTATTCCACAAACCAGCTCTTCATGCTACACCGGCTCATTCTTCCCGCAAACCATCAGGGATTGGAATAGACTGCCATCCAACCCAGCTGAGTTCACCTCCGTCGACGCCTTAAAAGCAGCGTTGCGGGACCAGCCTCTGAAGTAGCCTCATTCACTTTGTTTTTACTCGCACCATGTATATATTCTGCACCTCATGACTTTGTTGTCGTCCTGATGGCGACGAATGACTTCACTGCAGTGCGAGAATCTTCATTCTTTGAAGTCTGCACTAGAAAGGGAGAAAGAAAGAAAGAAAGAAGGCTCTCAAGGGGAAATTTCTCGGACCCAGGAAAAAAAATAAAGGGTAGGGAAAGAAAGAGGAAGACAAAGGGAAAAGAAAGAAGGAAGAAGAAGGGGACATGGAAAAAAGAGGAAGAAAAGGGAAAAAGAGGAAGAAAAAGAAAGAGAAGAGCGAAGGAAAAGAGTAAGGGGATGAAAAAAGGATGACAAAATAAAGGAGCGAAGGGAAAACAGAAAGAAGAGGTTGAAAGGGTAGAGGGAAATACGTATCTTAAACCACACTAGCTAGAGAGACCAAGGGGGCACATTTCCCAAGGCGCCACCTTAGGTTGAGGGGCGCTGAAATGACATTGAAAAAATACAATCGACAATATATAAGTGATAGGTCTCTAGTGACTCAAAACCTCCAGAAACCGAAAGCTTCCGGGGCTACGACCCCGGACCCCCCCCCCCCCATTTCTCATAATAGCTCACGCTTAGTGGCGGAGGTGCCACTTTAACATCTTGACCCTTTTCCCCTCTCCCCAGTCGCAAACCTTACCCCCACACACACACCAATCAGTGACACAAATTTCACACTCATTTTCCCCTTTTTTGATAATAAAGATGTAAAATGTTTTTAAAGTAAAATTTGCCATTTGCCATAGTTTTTAACATTTTTTGTCAACTTCTTAATAAGCAATCTACAATCTTAGAAAGCCAGGAGCAAATATAAGCTTATCCTGATTCCGGATCAAAATATGATCTAGAAATGGACCACTTTGGATCCTTTTCGGATCGAATTGATCCTTTTTTGATCAATCTGATCCTTTTTGGGATCATATTTTGATCCGGAATCAGGATAAGCTCATATTTGATCCTGGCTTTCTAAGAGTGTAGATTGCTTATTGAATAGCTGAATAACACCTAAGCTGCCGGCGTCGATAGTATTACCAGCCCCATGTTCAAAAATCTTGTCTCTATGGTGTCGTCAATCATGTCTGATCTGTTTAACTTATGTCTGTCTACTGGGTGCATTCCTGATGTCTGGAAGCTCGCTAGAGTGATACCTGTCTTTAAATCTGGGGACCCTCAGTCAATCTGTAGTAAGCATCTTGAAAGGTCATTCATTTTCAGGTACTGCATCATCTGAACTTCAATAACATTCTTACTTGCCATTGTCCTCTTCGATCTGCATTGAAGGCATTTGACCGTGTCCCCCACAGTCATCTTCTCCACAAACTTAGAGCTGTTGGTATCAATGGTCCCTTATTGTGTTGGTTCAGATCTTACCTTTCCTGCAGAACCCAGCTTATTGCTATTCATGGTACCGATTCTCGTCCTGTCCCTGTCCTTTCTGGTGTTCCCCAGGGTTCTGTCCTGGGGCTTCTTCTTTTTCTCATCTATGTCAATGATCTCTGTCTCACTTCTTTCTCTGTAAATAGTTCTTTAGTTCTCTATGCTGATGACACCACCCTTTTCAAACCCATAGAAGTTGCTTCTGATCTCACTGACTTTCAATCTGACATTAACTCTATCCATCAATGGTTCTGCAATTATAATCATCTCACTGCTAATGTGTCTAAAACCAAGTTTATGTTCATATCTACCAAGAAGGATCCATTTCCAGATGCATCATTCTCTCTCAATAACCATGACATTGAACGTGTCTCCTCTGCTAAATTTCTTGGCATCTGGCTGACTTACAATCTTTACTGGAATCTCCGTATCGACTCTATTTGCAAAAAAGCTCGCAAAACGATTGGCTTCATCCATCGGTCTTTTCAGTCCGATCCCATCAATACTCGCTGCACTTTGTACTTCTCCAAAACATTTACAACATTGTACAACATGGCATCCTCTCATCAAAACCCTGACATATCGTGTTGAATCCACTCAGCGATTTGCCTCTTGTGTAATTCTTCAGCAAATGGAAATGATCCCATGATGACCTCCTCTTGAACACCGATCTTCCGCTTCTATCCAAACGTCGTGATATTGCTACTCTATGCCAGCTTTTTAAGATCTTTCACAATCTATGTGCCTCTCCAAATCCATTACAGCCTAATCCCCGTCCTGGTCTACGTCATCTGAACTCATGTGCTGTGAACATTCCTTTCCTTCGTCTGACTCTTTCGCACATATCCTTCTACTCTTATGCTCCAACATTTTGGAACTACAGTCTGTAACCTGAAACCTTTGTTCAGTCCGTAACCCTCCAAGCCTTCAAATTGTCTGTTCAGGACCATCTTATCTATGTTTTTTTCTTTTTAATTAGTCTCTGCATGTTTCATTCCTACCCATGGTTGTATGTGTTTTTGGTGCACCCGCCTATGGCACAAATCACACTAAATGCATTACTTTCTTTCATTAAAATGAAGTCAAATCAAGATGAATTTTTCTGTATATATTAAGGTATTTAAACACGCCACAGAGTTGTTCATCGCGAATCAACAACGATGCATCCATGCGTCTGCGTATTTTTATCGCGCTAGGGTGGCTTTAGCCACCCGAGCGTGATTAAAATACGCCGACGCATCGGATGCAGAGTTGTTGATTCGCGATGAACAACTCTGTGGCGTGTTTCAATACTTTTCAACAACGAAAATCATCCTGAAAACGTACTAATTAAATTCTAAATGTTTTCAATTTAACAGATAGGGCGACTTATCTTCATAAAAATATTTAGCATATCAGAAGCAAAGTGCTAATTTGTGAATGTTTGCTGCTTTGACTTTATCATTTTTCCCAAGCACCATGCTTTTACACGTACGATAAGTGATGATCAGTGTGACGACTTTTGTGTACTGCGTAAACGCACTTCCGTAAATGCCGTGCCGAGCGTGACGCGCTAATTTGAATATCAACTGTGGATTAATCACGAATTAACAACGGTACGCGCCTGTATAAAGAGATACAGTGAGTTGTTGAATACGTTGTAAACAACAATTATTGAAATTCCTCCTCAGGCCCAACTAGGATTTAAATGACGTATCTTGTTGAGTAGACCTAGTCATCATCCCGTTGGCTTATTAGGGGCGCACCGTAAGACTTCCAGATGGAGGCTTGAAGTTTTTCCGACATAAAATACTTGACCCACCATGTAAGGAAACATAATTTGGCTCACTGCTTGAGAAAAAAATAACTTGATCCACATGAGAAAAAAATAGCTTTCCCCCTATAATCTATTATTTTATATAGGGTTTCTGGGCGAAGCCCCCATAAATGTTTTAAATTTGTGACAAAAATTTTGCTTTAATGAAAGTAAAGAAACAAAATCTTGCCTCGATATAAACTTCCAACCCCCTTGAAAGTCAAATGGTGCGTCCCTTAAAATTGAGTACTCGAAAAAATATTCCATCTCAATAATATTATGTAAATACTCAGTCTATTATTCTAACCACTTCTGTCTTTGTCATAAATCTTGAGAAAGAATGAATTTTTATTATCTCCGTAAGACAAGTACCTTACCACAAAACAAACTCATCAATATTAAACAAATACCTCAAAAAGACGGGAACGCATTGGTTTCTAAATAATTTCTTTATTTGCTATTCAGACATCGAAATCTCAGGCAATCCATAGAATTTTTGGTAAAAATAAAAAGTCGCAAATTAAGTTTGAAATGTTAGATCACAAACAGTGTTCAATGAGCAAAATGTGAACAATTAAATTACGTTTTTTCCTAACCGAACTTCTGTGTTGAGTTGAGCAGGGATGATATTAAAAATTGATAGAGTGCTATTATCTGTTGTTTAAATGCTACTCGTCCAAAGTTCCCATTTGTGTCTGATACTCGGGTCGCAGTGATAAAATCGCCAAGAGTTAATGTAGATTTGCTGGTCCATGGCAATTGTCTTATTTCTTTGCATGAAAGTGTATGAAACAATGCATAG
>JXSR01S037681.1:0-10310 GCA_000969725.1 Ophiothrix spiculata
TTCCCCGTAGGGCGGGGCATCCTCAAATCTGAGTCACCGACGAAGTCCCGGCCCCATACCACAGGGAAAGGGCTCAAATTTCATAGATTTACGTCCCGGTCAAATTTCCCGCCTAAATGGTCACCATCGAGCCACTGCCGCATCCCCGCACGCGTTCCCCGCCTGGCGGGGACATCAGCATGCACAACTTCCCCGCACGAGCATGACGAGTTCCCCGCTAGTGCCCGGGTACCCGGGGGCCGGAATTACAAGTGATAGGTGCATTATATTTTGTTCTTGAATATATGTATCTATGGAATTTTGTCACGTACTGTAGATTGACATATCTATTCAATGATAAACAACTTTACTCTGGGACATTCGTACAATATAACGAAATATTATTACTTTTTTTTGATGCTTTGCTTTATTGACATCTTATCAGAATAAAAAATGCATTAAACTTGAAGTTTATAAAGGCCATTGTCGACTTTGCAACTTGTTGCTACTATACCGTTTAAGTATTTCATGAGATTTATTTAGTTTGTCGTTGATTTTTTATGTCAGTATTTTATTTCACATTCCTAATTTTCTTTGCGCAAAAGCTAATTAGTTTATCGGCATGGTGTAAGGGGGTGCACTTGATGAGGATATATATTTGCAGGGTAATTATCAATTACAATGCCCGACACTCGTATCATAAACTTAATCACAGTGATTTTAACTTCACACTGTTGTGACTCGTATCAAATGCCAAAGTACTTCTTTTTTTATTTTTCAGTAATTTTTCCTTTTTAACCTATTCTATAAATGAAAAATACGTAAACAAATGTATAGGAGGTTCTTGAAAAACAAACAAACAATCCAGGAATATCCAAATAGAGTTTGGACAAATTATTATTTATGATGACTGTGCTTTTCTTTGATGAAAACAAACCAAATCTTTTTATTATCAAAAAAAGAAAATATTAAAGAATTACACCCGCGCAATACAAAAGCGACTATGAAAAAATGAAACTCATATTGTGCAATCATATTATATCCTATTTGATGCTTTCCTGCAGCAAACATTTATGTTTCTGTTTTTCCATGTAAAAATTATTTGTAACTGAAATGTTGTAACTGCCCTATCACCAGCGAAGCACAATTTACTTCAACCAAGGACAGTTGAGTTGAGTAAACTGCATATCAGTATACTCACACCTGCATAAGACCGCAGTGTGAAACCTTGTCTGGAAACAACCAGACGATCCCTCACTTACGTGTTAAATTTAACTGGTTATCGTCTATCTGTTTTAAAGGAAATCATGCAACTTGTTACTAGTGTCTTGTAACACACAATGCAGTTTAGTAAAGATCGACTGAAGGGGCGAGCGAGTTTGACGTTACTGAATACCTTGTATACTCAAGTCAACCTTTAGCATAATCATGCCATATTAGGCTAGATACTTTTAAATCCACCGTTTTCAATTCTAATGCAAGCGTAAACTTTTGTTAAAAATGCTCTGCCGATGCTTTCATTTTGCATTTGAAATGCACCAGGAATACGTTGCAAATGCATTTGGAGTGCATTTGGAGTTCCAGTTTAATTCAGCCAAAAAAAACCTTAAAATTATCTTATAAAAACACAATTCAGCGGTGTTCTAAAACCACGCAATTTAAGTCAAATTAGATTAAATTCCAACTCAGAACGATCTTGTGTATATGTTAAGACATTTTCTTAGCATAAAATTCGTCTAAGAAGCCGTGTAAGTAGCTAAACCTCCATTGATGTGTACCAGAATTGAAATGATGCGAGTAAGTAAAACCGAGAAATAATCATTCTGGCAAACAGGAACTGATATAAAATATGATTTTTTTCTAAGATACTTTTGAATATTAATTTTTCAAATTGATAATATATCACCATAGGGTTTACATTTAAAATTGAAATTATATCTTAAAAGTTTTATCAGCTTAAAATTCTTAAAGAAAGCATATAAAAAGCTAAACCTCTATTAATGTGTAAACGAAATTTGAAATGATACGAGCAAGTAAAACTAAGATAAACAGGGGCGTAACCAGCTTTGACCGTCCGGGGGGGCAAGACTCAAGAGGCTTCCCGATTTTTGTATTTGTTGGAAAACAAATTAAACGCGCGCGTAGCGCGCGCAAAAAGTATGTGGACAAATGTTTATTTTAGCTAAAAAACGCCTATTTTTGAACGAAATAATGGTTTCTTTCCCTTTTCCTTTCTCTTTTCCCTTTTCTCTTCCTTCCTTTTCTTTCTTTTTCTCTTTTCCTTTGCCTTTTCCCTCTTCTTTCCCCTTTCTCTTCTTCCTTCTCCCCTTTTTCTCTTCTTCCTCCCTTTCTTCCCTTCCCATTTTTTTGCTCTCCTTCCCGATTTTTTGGGGTCCGGGGGGGCAAGCTGCCCCCCCGGACACCCCCCTGGTTACGCCCCTGCAGATAAATTATTCTGACAAACTGGAATTGACATACAAAATTAAAGCTTCAGAATACTCTCACAATATTGATGTCAATTTGTATTGAAAAAGAAAATCATTTTTTCATTTTGGGTCCCTATAAAAATTGAAATTTAGATATTGCATACCATTTTATTACATCAATTAATGTCATCTTTATTTAATGATACTCATTTGTTGTGAAATAGTACTGACATTCACAATGCATTCTGGTATTAAATACGGTATCTCATGATGTATTAAGACAATTTAAGCTTTCATTTCCACACATCGATACTTTCTATAAACCTTCAAAACATAAATCAGAAAAACATATAAAAAATTGATCGTGTACACGCTATTAAAGCTTAACAATGGTAGAATGCAGTGTCGGGTTATATGGATTAAAATGTTTGTTACGTGATAGTCGATAACAGTTTGCTTATTTTCCCTATCCTTCTGACATTTTGGATCTTTATATACAGGGTGTCCCAATAAAAACGCAACGAACTTTGAACTTATATTTTTAGAGAACAGAGCACAATGATAAGCAAACGTACAACAATATAATAGAGTAGAGCATTTGCTTTTACAGGATTTTTGTTTTGTTTAATTTGGATCTCTGAATCAAAAGTTATGGCGCATTTTGTGAAGACCAAAAAAATCTTGATGGTCTGATTTGTTAATCTGTAAAGTTTCACCTTTGGTGACGTCATTTGGCACAAGTTGAATAGAAATTGCTAAAAACATCACATGATAAGAAGAAGCATCCCTTGAACCCATTTCATGACATGAGGGATCAATGTAATGATGATCTGCTGATATTAAGCAGAGATGAATCATTAACTTCCTTGAGTTCTTAAAACTCCTTTGCCTTCGGTTTTCTTACGTGATTTCGGGTAAAAACTGATAATTGGTTGACATCTTTCATTATAATCCTTTTTTCCGACTCTTTTGGTAGAAATTATGTCCTAAAGTACCCGATTGTCGCACCAGAAGTAACAGATTCAAGGAATATGAGAGAATCATAAAGATATGTACTTTAAGTGAAAATGTTGACTTATTCAAGTTAAAAATGAACTTGAAATATTACTTAATGTTAGGTGCAGGTCAGGTAAGATTGGTTTGGATTGATTGTTCTCCAGTTGATTGCAGAATTCTCTTCATTTCAAGTTTGTATTTCTTTAGCTCGAAGTCTACACTTACAAATCGGTAGATTTAAAGGGCTTTCTTAAATTCTTCATATCGTTGGACTGGAGTGGTAAAATGAAACGGGACAAAAAGCATGTTGTATAGTAATTACTCTACTTTAAAAAAAAACATATAACTATGATTTAATCTTTTGGTAACTATTTTTAATTTGCTGTATATCAATACCGTTTGGAGGAGTAAATTTGTTATAAACATACACACATAGCTACGAGTACAAGGTTCGTTAGGATGCAAGCGTTCAATGCTCTAAGCATTAAGCCATTTCCAAAAGGTTATACACATCGAAAAACAATAATGAATTTAGAGAGGCCTGTTAGTCCGATTCAATTATTTGGCTTGCTTTCATGCCGCGAGACATTCTGAAATATATTTAAGGTATGGCTACATAGCTAGTTTGACGTGATGAACAGTACAGAAAGGTATCAGAAACAATTAACGAGCTCGTAGGAAATCCGTCAATATCAGCTATACGGTATTTGGATGATAAGGTGGCATAAATGCCGTCTGAATGCTTCATACTCTTCAAAATAGGTATTTTAATTTCAAGTGTAAATATAATTTTAACATCGGATATGATCACCAAATTATACCAAAAGACAGATGATATTTGAATGTAGATATTTTAAAGTGGATGACTACACGGGATGACTGTTAATAACTGCATTTTACTTGAAGCGAGTAAAATTGTATAAAAAATATTGCACCGCAAGCTGATGTTGGAGTAGAAGTATAACGAGAAAAAAAATCACAAACTGAATTGTTTCAACTGCCCTATCGCCAGTGAAGCACAATTTACTTCAACCAAACACAGCGCATACTCAAAGTTGAGTAAAATGCATATCAGAACACTCACACCTGCATAAGACCGCAGTGTGAAAGTTTGTCTCGGCACAACCAGACGATCCCTCACTTTCGTGTTAAATCTAACTGGTTATCGTCTGTCTGTTTTAAAGGAATCATTCTGGTAATGCCTTTCTGGAATACCTTCATTGCCACTCATCTGTAGATCTTGTAATCATGCGCGTGAATTGTTCTAAACGAGGATTCCTGAAACAAGTATTTGACAAACAAAACCTTAAACAATGATTTTTGGGGTAAACATGTACCTTAAGCACGGGCACTGATATGAAAATACATCATATATTAGACAGTGATGTGGACATAAAACACCCTATGCAATGACAAGTAAAAACACAACAGACAATATTTTGACAAATAACAAAATACGGGCATAAAATAAGTAGTTGTTCTAAATATACCCTACTAGTGTAGGGAGTATTGCAAACCTGCTCCCATTTTATTAGTAAAAGATAAGTTGTACACATAAGTGAAGTATAATGTCCAAGCTTTCGGACAAACATGCCTTGCATTTTTTCAAGCACCATTTTGACTCTGAAATTCAAGGTCAAAGGTTTTAGGCAATAAAATGGTAAAAATGTTCTGATTAAGTTTTGATGCATGTTAAATTCTTCTCCTGGTCATAACAAGCAAAAAAGTCAATTACACAAAATTTGTATGATTTTCTGTTTTTGAGATATAGGTCAAAATCATAAAAGTTCGTTGACCTTTGGGTAACGGGGTCAGATTTTCAAATTGCTCCGATTTCAATGAAAATGGTGTCAAATTAACCGGGGTATCATATTGTTTTGAAAAATATATACTAAGATGCATCTACTATGCCAGGACCTTCCAAAACAACGGGTCAAAGGTCAAGTGCTATACAGGCCTACACTTAGAACGTTGGGCAAATAATTTACCCAACGTTGGTTCAACTATGAACAACCCAACTTCAGGGTAAATAATTACCAACGTTGCGTACAATGTTGGCTAATTACCTAACTGTTGGGTAAAAGTTTTAGCTAATTACCCAAATATTGGGTAAAATTTAACCAACAGTTGGTTAATATTATTTACCCAACAATTGGGTTGTTCATAGTTTAACCAACGCTAAAAAATTGCCCAACAGTATAACAGTGTATGGGCTTTGAACCTTGAACCCTTAATATATCCATACCTGGATAGGTAAGTGCCAAACTATGCATTTTATGAATCAGCATATCAGTCCCTTTAATTTGAGCCTATTTTCGTTGAAATCGGAGCAATTTGAAAATTTGACCCTATTACAAAAGGTCAGCGAACTTTATATTGTTTTGACCCCTATCTCAAAAACGGAACATCATACAAAGTTTGTGTAATTGACTTTTTTGCTTCTAACAACCATAGGAACAATTTGACATATATTACAACTAAATTGGATTATATTTACCATTTTCGTGCTTAATACCTTTGACCTTGAATTTCAGGGTCAAATTAAAGTTTAAAAAAATGCAAGGCAATTGTCTGAAAGCTTGGACCTTCTACTTTCATTTCATGCACATCTTACTTTTTACTAACAAAAGGGGAACGGATCTTTATATTTTTACATTTCATTTGCACTATACGTGAGGATTGCCTATAAAACACGTACCCTAAAGTTCTAAATTTACTTGTTGTAATAATATCCTATACGAGGATCCTAATTTTGCATGTCATAACTACCCTAAATCCTTGTTTTCAACTTATGATAACGCGCATGATAACAAGTTCCACAGATGAGTGTCCCCGGCTTCATTGCCCGGGAGAGCATGGAGAGTTTCATCTTTTTAAACAAAATACAGATTGATTTAAAACCAAAAGATTGAACTTGTCATTTTTTTTTGTTATCTGGAGTTTTTAACATCGACAATGCAGCTGTACATCCGATATCGTTATTTGTTTATTATTTCAAGGTCAGTAATACGGTTTACTCTATACATGTGTTATAACACACGTGCAGTTTAGTTAAGATTGAGAGAAAGGGCGAGTTTGATATTATACAAATATTGAATGCCTGAGAGTGCAATAGTACAAAATATATCATGAGGTCAAATTTGGACTTCACGAGGCGTAGCCGAGTGAAATGGATCAGTCCAAATTTGACCGAATTATATATTTTGTACTATTGCACGCGTATAGGCATTCAATATTTGTTTTATATCACTTATATCACACAGGTTTGTTCCATGCCGTTAGCTATTGAACGGCTCAAATCACTGCAATTAATATATGTTACTAAATATATACTTTATACTCAAGTCAAGTACCTGTAGCATGATCATGCCATAAGGCTATACTTTTAAAGACATCGTTTTCAGTTCTAATGCAAACATAACTTTTGCACAAAATGGTCTCCTAATGCTTTCGTGTTGCATTTTAAATGCATCAGAAATACGTTGTAATTGCTTGCATTTGGAGTAATCTGTTTTAGTTGAATCTAGCCAAAAATACTTAAAATTATCTTAACAAACACAAATCAGCGGTGTATTAAAACCAAGAAAAAAGTAAAAAAAATCCAACTCAAGAGCGATTTTGGGAACTTCGTTTTTAAAACTCTACACATACAATTGGAGCTGTCTTGTGTATATCTTAAAAGCTTCATCAGCTTTAAATTCATTTCAAGAAGACGTATAAATAGGTAACCTCTATTAATGTGTACAGGAATTTGAAATGATACGAGCAAGTGAAACTAAGATGTAATTATTCTGACAAACTGGAACTGACGTAAAATTACAGTTTAATAATACTCTTACAATATGATATGTCAAATTGATACAATGATACTGTATCACTGTAGGATTTAAATCAAGTTAAATTAAAAAAAAAACCTTCCTTTTATTTTGTTCCCCTGTAAAAATTGAAATTTAGATATTACATACCCTTTTATTGCATCAATCAATGTCATCTTCATTTAATGCCGCTTTACTCATTTGTTGTGAAATAGTACTGAGATTCACAATAAATATGGTATATCATGAGACACGAAAGAAAGTGCTCTTTGTAATTATTTGCATTCTAAAGTAAAATCGATTGTTTGTACTGGAACGTAGAAGCAAATTTTTATTTGAAATCCTTATTTCAAAATTATTTACGAAAACGTGTTTGGCAAAAAATATATTTGGGCTCTATGGTGGAATCAGAATGAGTTTTAATATCTCTGTTCAAAGTTCCCAATTGAATTATTAAGGACTGATCAATTAACTTGGCCTCCTCCAACTCAATGACGTAAATATTTTTGCAACATATTCCACAACAGCTGATTTAAAACTTTCTGAAGTTGATTGTATTACATTAATGTATTTTCCCTATCCTTCTGACATTTAAGAACTATCAAATGGCACTCTGTTTGCTTTGCAATACCGTATAACCACGGAGGAATCAATTTAACATAAACATACGAACATAGCTACAAGTACAAGACAACTTCTTGCAACAAATCAAGTTAATATTTTTAATTCAATCTAGAAAAGAGTAAATTAAATTTTAACCATCTGGCGCCATAAATGTGTTGAGCACGGGACAACGCACATAGACGAGTTCTTTCTTACATTTTGTTATAAATGTTCACCAACTTCAAGTTTATCTAACGATGGCGATAAATATTAGAATAGCTTTTAATGAGGAAAGGCATAAACATGGACCCAGAATAGTTATAAATTGATGGAAATTGACACGAAATGGGTTACATATCTCAAATTACATGCAAAGTCAGACGTAACACAATTACCCGGAAAAGCGAGATAGACATGAACGGTACTGACAATAAGCCGTTAACTTATAATATGAGACCGTCCATCCCAAAACAGCCGTAAATGCAGCCTCTTGTCGTTTTAAAAATATTTGCAAATATCAAGTTGTAAGGATTAAAATGACACCTCAATGAATTTCACTCGGCGATTTCCTGAAGTCAAATCATGGACCGTCAAAGGTTGTCAGGGAGAAAATTGTATATCTTGGATAAACGGATAAAGATCAGTAAGCCCTACTTTTCTGTTGATTGTCTTCAAAATATACAGATATATTTTATATTTCCGATCATTTTCTTCAAAATGAAACTTTGCCGTTGTTTAGAAGTAAGCACAAAGATATTGTGAATCTGTCAAAACATCAATTTCGGCAAATAACGACCTTGACATGTATTTTCACCTGAAGCGCAAGATGAAGTTTGCAGCATTTACGGCTCGACGCTATGATCCCACCGTAGGTCAATGTGCGCAGCACGACTAATTTCTATCTTGGATCACCAGCAGTTAAGATCGCCTTGTATTTTGTAGCGTTGTGTATGGATTTTACCCCTAATATCTCGGTCAAATAAGATCGCCCGGTGAATACGACCGCGCATATACACGGTTGCTCATATAGTTGGAATAAAAATATTTTTACCACTTTGTTATGTACAGGTCAAATTATGATGAACATTTCTGGAAACTTGTGTTGCTTTTGGTCAGATTTGATAGGTAATCTTGTTGGGTGTGAAATGGAACTCTAAATGTGATCAATTTATCCATGTACTTGTAAGGGGGCAACAACAAAAATGGGTCAAAAACGTGATTTTTAGGTCAAATTGTGTTTGACCTCGCCTTTGACCCCATCACTTCTTTATTTAGGTTGAGTGGTCATATTGAATGCTTATCTGTAGTATAGTGAGAATCAGGTAATTGAATGTCTTGGTCACGCTTGATTGCGCCAAGAGAATGCTTGGAAGCAAAGAACAAAATGATCCCCTAACGCCTCTCAATGTACAATAATAGGGTTATGGTGACCGTCGAGTGGTCCCTGGCGGTATATGACATCTTCAAAACCTTTTAAGATGTCATATACCGCCGGGAACCATTCCACGTTCACCACAACCGTATTTTTGTAAATTGAGGAACGTTGGAGGATCATTTTATATTTTGCTTCCAAGCATTCTCTTGACGCAATCAAGCGTGACCAAGACATTCAATCACCTGATTCTCACTCTACTAAAGATAAACATTTTAATATAACCACTCAACTTGAGTAAAGAAGTGACGGGGTCAAAGGCGGGGTCAAATCAAATTCACGTTTTGACCCATTTTTGTTGTTGCCTCCTTACCAGTACATGAGAAAATTGATCACATTCAGAGTTCCATTTCACACCCAACACGATCAGCTATCAAATATGACCAAAAACAACATACGTTTCCAGATATATTCATCATAAATTGACCTTTACATAAAAAAGTCGTAAAAATATTTTTATTCCAACTATATGAGCAACCGTGTATGTAGATATATTGTATACGTATGAATTTCAGTCGTTGTTTTGTGAATCAGAATTCTTTTATGGTTAATTTTTAATGGTCCATTTTGTGAAAACAATATGAAATCGTGACGTAGCAGCGTCGATTTAGAATTATTCCGCCCTTCCCATGAATCTTTTCGGTAAAGTTCCACTATAATACTCTGCTTTACCATGTTTATGTACATTCCAACCTGTTACAGAGCGAATGCTGGGTCAAGTTCGAGTTTCACGGTGACTGCATGCTCAGCCCGGGTTGCTCAGTATACCCCGGCATAGTATTATAGTGCATACTAAATTATTTATAACTGCAACTACTCATGTTATGTAGAAGTGGTTTGCGTTGACACAAATTTGTTATCGTGTCCATCAGGTCAGGTTTGAGACTCCTGAAGATTGTTTTTCAGCACATGTTCGAGACTCCTGAAGATTTGTTTAATCCTAATTTACCTTTAAATTTAATTTGTTTGTGGATTGTAGGCTTACTATGTATGGATTATATTTGATATATATGTAGCTATATGCAGCGGTGGAAATACCCACATGATAGTCAACCCAGG
>JXSR01S037682.1:0-11057 GCA_000969725.1 Ophiothrix spiculata
GAAGCATGGGAAGTATGAATGAAAATTCTGAGAAATCTGGCTATTCAGTGTTTCTAGAAATTAACGCAATAAAATTTGAGAAGTAGAAACATTAATCAAAATTTATGATAATCTATGATCAGTTTGCCATGCAAAGAAACAAAAAATAGTTTCTTTTGTGAACCACTGTCACAGAAAAAAAATATTTTGTAAATAGTATGTTTTTCAGAAATTTGTCAAATTTTGTCATATTATCATGGTGGCCAAATTTGCCATGTACAAAGTCTATGGGAAATTGGAAAATAAAAAATAGCGTAACTCAAAAATGCTTTCGATGGAAAAAATCAAAATTTGGAATACAAGTTTTTTCATCATTCTTCACATTCTGTGAAATTTTGAACAATTTTTTTGTGCAGGACACTGTAGCCGTTAGAACCACCTTAAAGCAAAGACTACGATATATATGACGCGTTTGGAGACCAGAAAGACAGCCAAGCTAAACCTGATGCCGTGCCGCCCGTGAAAGCAACAAAGAGGCGTAGGACACGACCACTTGTGTCAAGTGACAAATACGAGCCATCTAAGAAGTCGGCCATTACAGCCAAGAGGTCGCCCACTCTAGCCGCGAAGACACTCAGCCTGTGCCCGCTACACATTCAGTACAAACGTTCTGCACAACCTACAACAAAATAGCAGCTCGTAAAAAGACTAAAGACGCAAAGAGAAGCAGAGGAACAAGATATCCAAGATACTGGACATATTTCACCTAAGAGCAGTGTTATTCTTCTCCTGGTACTCCATCTTCTTAATATTTAAATTGTATCAAGGGGTTCCCTTCCAATCTCAGAAACGATTGAAGAAACATTACTGGTAGGGTACTGGTGGATAGCTATGACCCTCATGAGTCCATTGGTACAAAAAAAATTGAATTCGGACCTTGTATGACGTCACAGTGATTTCATAAGTGACGTCGGTCAAAAACGCGAAAATCACCAAAAATCGCCAAAATCGTGGTTTTTGGCTTTTTTTTCCAAGTAAAAGTTGCATTTTTAGCAATAATGTGTGTCGAAGTATGCTAACACATGTTCTTGCTCCAAATAAATCAAATAAATTACATAAAACAAAGTGGAAGGGTATTCTGAAAGCAAAAACCCCGATTTGTGTGTAATTCCCATTGAAAGTCAGTTTTTGTTCGTTTTTTCGTTTGACCCAGCGTCCAATTACAGAACGCGTCCCAACCTTAGGTCCGATTTTCACAAAAATGGTCTTAAAATAAGCGCAAGGCTTGAAGAAAAAAGTCAAAAAGCTTTAGCGATTAACCGGCGGAGGTAGAACAAACAATGTCGAAGGGGGTGGATCCCCGCCCCCACCCCGGCTCTTTTAGGGTTAAGGAATGTAAGTTGGTAATAGTACAAATCATGATTTCTGATGTGATTCAAACCTCCCCTCTTTTTTAACATGTCAGCATGCTGAAAATTTCACTTGATTCTGAAAAATAATTTTAAGCATGAGCTTTTCAAGCTGTTATTTCCATATGCAACAAACTCTGTCATGTGCCATTTTCAAGATAATTTTTAATTGTGAACTTATTGAAAAATAAAAGATATATTTGGGGAATGATAAATGAAAACTACAATCACAAAAGTGTAAGCTGAAGATATCAATTGTGTATGTTTATTTTCTCTGACAAAACCTGATGCTGTTGAACATGGCACTTTGTTTTTTGGTTTTAGAATATATTGTTGGACCAATAAAAATAAAACAGATTATTATAGGCCTACAATTGTGTAAATATTTCAGACGATAACACTCAGTTCATGGGATAATTATTTAGACACTGAAAAAAACAGAATCCACGCCCGTTTCATAAAGATTTGAATCAAGTGTATGTTACGCTTCAAGTGTATGTTACGCCTAGCCCTAACCCTCAAGCGTACACTTGATTCAATCAAACATTCGCTTGATTCAAATCTTTATGAAACGGGGCTCAGGTCAATATGATATAAGCAAGAACCAAATATTGATGGCCCTGTGCCCTGCATTTGTGTTTACACTATTCAAGGATTCAGGCACAGCTGTTTGTCCTGTCATTAATTCTGAAGTGACAAATTATCCAAAGGCTTAACAAGAGACCCAAACATCTTAAGATGTTTTGTATTTGTCTAGTTTTAATCAGACAACAAAACATACATGAATTGCCCAAGGGGATGCTTCAAAACTCGGTTGCTTTGTTCATGACAATGACAGTTTTGAGATATTTATTCCCCCGACTTGAAATATCCATCGACCACTGTAATATTGTGTCTAGGCCTTAAGGTTTCTGGTGAAACAAATGTTTTGTACTTTTTGATTTCAACAAATACCTGAATGTGTGAAAAAATAAACAAAACATTTGTACTGATCATAGGCAATACTTTAAAACAAATTAGCTAACAATTATATTCTACTGAAACCTTACTCAAGTGTGCCTGATATGAATAATGACTAGATATTTTGGCCTACTTTTGAATAATTCAACTTAAACATACATTTGCTCATGTAGTAAAATATCCAACCCATCTAAGTATCCAACCCGTCAAATATTTTTACAACTTAAGCAGAAGAAATTCCTTGCTAAATTCATCTTATATTATACAAATAATAAGGAAATTGCAACCTGTTTGATTGGTGTCCCTTATAATTGAACAAATACATTATATATCTTAACTGTTTACATAAAAAATAGCTCATTTATAAAAAGGATTCAAATCATAACTTTGTTTTGTTTCACCTTGGTCCTACCTTACTCCTTGGTTGTAAATATAGGGCCTAACATGGATCCTGTAATTTTCCATATCATCATCCATTCTCCTCAAATCCTGTATTTTTCCATCATCCATTCTCCGGAATTCTGTATTTTTCCATCATCCATTCTTCGGAATCCTGTATTTTTCCATCATCCACTCTCCTTGTCTTGTCCCTTCACCTTACCTGCATCCTCCATTTGATCCTGAGTTCTGAATCCAACGTCAATCACAATCTTAGGATTCCTCATCTCTAGTCTCTTATAGACATTTTATAAATAAGTACACAAAATCTCGTAAGTCCTGTGCTCCTCATCATTTGTTTTGAAAGTTACTGTACTTCTCATCCAGTCGTTGTTGCATCTTTGTTCCAACATTGTGTCCAATATCCTGTCATCCTATCCTTGCGTGTGACAGTGCTACGGTATGTATTCCAAATCCTCAATATCTGAAAATTCATTTTATAAAACCTGCAGATGAAAAAGGAATACATTATTAACAAATATTTTTTACTTCTGTGAATTCCTGCATCCTCTAAACAATATATAGATCCAAAATAATACTGCAAAGCAACAAATATTAAGGAATTCATGATTGTCTCTGAAGATGATATAGTAAAAATGAAAATACATGAACTTTCATGAAAGGTGCAATCAAAGACTCAGTATATTGGTCAATGTGTGCATTATCGCTGTGGTAGGTTGGACTAGATTCAACTGCATTGTGCGTTGCCCATCGATCCGATGCAAACATACATTTTTGTTAATCGCTCATTAACGCACATCCATATCAAATGATATCGATCTAGGCATCTATCGCTAGATAATCAACACTTTCTGAATACACCAGTACTTTGATGAAGGATCCTTAAAGGTGTAGGTTCCGATCATATTCTCATCCCCCTGGGCTCAACCGGAAGTAGTATATTTTTTGATACCATATCAAAGTCCATATTTTTCTGATTCTAAATCCAAAATTTCACCTCCAAATTCTTTATACTTTCGGAGATATAGCATAAAATGCAAAATTTCTTTTGTTTTTTTATAAGAGCCTCATCCCCAGGGTTGTATATTTTCTTTTGCCTCTCAAGAGAAAACAAGAAGCAAACGAAGGGTGAAACCTCACAATATGCATTTCAGAGGTCAAGGTCAATCAGTTAACACTAAATTACACACATGCTAAGATAGGAACCTACACCTTTAAACTAACAATGCTTTACACTCCTTTTGTTTTCTAAACAATCATTTTGGGATGTCCAAGACAATAGGAGTAACACTTACTTGCCTATGCCTAATGCCTATTATCAATTATTATTTAAGCGGGCGCCGGGCGATATTTACCCAACGATCCTCGCGTATTAGCGCCCGGTTCAGACTAAAAATTATGTAGTAGGGCGCCGCCAAAAAATTGTAAGAGGCGCCTGGTCATATTGCATGTACCAAATGTACATGATGAATTTACCATAAAAGTTAACAAAAAATACTTGAAAATCAGTATTTTAAAGTGAATCACCTTTAAACTAAACAAGCCAGGGATGTCAAGATTTATTACAATAGCAAGCAGTTAATCAATTAATTAATCCCATGATTCATCACCTCTTGATTCGTACTGTGCTGTGTCAGATCTGTGTGTTTGTTTACATAATGTGTGCAGGTGAAATACTATTAAAAGTGCAAATTGGAAAACTATTATGTGAAAGACAGCCTTTTACAGGAATCTCAGCCCTATATGAATTTGTCAAAATAAAATATTGCTACCACTGTAATTGCCTCCATTGTAAAAAGACATATTTTCAAGTTGTGTATTTTTTTTTGGTCATGAATTCTCGATGAAAATGGCTTGTTTACAAATTACATGCGCAGTGGAAAATATCATGGATGCACTTGATGTGTGGGTAACTTTAAATTGAAACTAAAACAAAACAATTAATGAAATATCTCTTGATATTGTCAGATTTTTGAGAAATTGAGGTACAAATCAGTATTAAGACAAATGATAAACTGCCTTTTGTGCACACAAAAATGTTACCTTGTTATCATGAAATGAAACAAAAAGGTCTGAATTTGACTGTAAAAATCAATATGTTTTTAAGCTTAACCTCATAACTGCTGTACACTGTAAGTTAATTTGTATGAATTTAAATTGACTCTTGGTTGTAACAAAATGGTGCATGGTTCCACTTTAAAATTTTGGACTGGGAGCCGCTTTCTGGATATTTATGGCTCCTGGTCATTGGTCTCTTAACAAACAGCTTGTCTTGCCTATTATCTCATGTAATGTCCAATTCACATATCAAAATATAAAACAGAGTGATGTACCAACCTGTGTTATCAACTTGATCAGCTGTGATCCTCATGGCTGTCTGATTTCAGATCATGGCAATATAGCTGTAAAAAACATGAGAATCATTGATTTATTTATAAGTCTGAAATTCAGCTTGATGGCTGTCCATCAGGCAGTACTGATTTAGTTTCATGTGTAAGCCACAAAATAGCATCAGTACATCTCCACTGATAGGTTCAACTCACAATGCTTTATGCCAGGCGGTATAGGACATGATTAATAGAAGCCACTAAATTTAGGGACGATGGATTTTTGAAACATAAATTTAGGATACGATTTGTGCATTTCTATTGGGTCAACATGATCACAGAATATATTACAAAAATTATATTTTTATCTCTCCTCAAAAAATTACAAAAGTGTTCTTATAGTAATTATGTTATTCCAAATCCGCTGGGGTTCACATGTGAACCCCACTTTTTATAGATTTTATCATATTTTTTTGGTCGGTTAGGAATATAATTTTAGTGACTAACCCGAAAGTTGTATTTTTCCACGATAGCCAATGGTTATGCCAGAGGTGATATAGGACATGACGCAGCTGAGGATCGGCTCCGATATCGCACGGCAACCAGTAAGAGTTGCTAAGACATGCACCGCCTGACTTTATGCTATGGTCACATATCGAAAATCAAAACTGATATTTGGGCCTCATCTTAAAGCTGAGATTTTAATATTGGACTTTAATATTTTACCTTGCTTTTGGTCATTTAATGTTCGGCTGCAAAGTTGCATCCAAATTGGTAAAAGGTATCAGGATAATTAAGAAAACTATATAGTAGACACTTCAAATGCATTGTTTTTGATGAAATTAGAAATTAAAGGGGCAATTCATGATCCACTTTTCACCCTCAAGGTCACCTCAATCAAATTTGAGTTTTTCAGCTTATAAGAATCCTCAAGTGGTATATGTTACGATCCCAAACCATTCTTTCATATGTGCTTGCATTTTTGAGAAAAGTGAGAAAATGTGTCATTTTCTAATTATTGACAGTAATTACAACACAGTAGTCTATGTGGATTTTCAAAATGCTTAAAAGCTTATAACTTGGAAATGAACAGTCGGAATCAAGTGAAATTTTCAGTATGTATAAGCTATACTCTTCTTTTTATTTAGCCAGAAAAGAAACCACATCAAAATCATGAATTGCACCTTTAATTCGACCTGGGACGTGATTTTTGACTATGCTCAGCTTCAATGGACTGTAAAAATTAGCCCAATATCATTTTAAAGAAAGAACCTTTCGTAATAGAATAGCACTTCTGAAAAATCCACACGGGTGATGAATTTTTAGTAAAAAGCCTGTTCGGTTTCGATTATTTGTTGAAAAGAAAACATTAAAACACTTTAGTAATAATTTTGTAACTTTCCCCATTCTTTTTATCAAATTGGCTTTTCTGATTTTAGTTTTCTTAAATATCAAAATAAGATATAATAATGCACAAATATATGACGCCAAAACAAAATGCGTGCAGCTCACAGGAAATAAACTTGCTTTTTTGTTTTGCCTAAGACAGGTAATATAGAACAGTCCAGCTGGCACACCATAACAAACAAAACTCTCACAAGTTTTAACCACCCTCACGAGTTCACAGCAATACTCCTCAAGCTCGGCTGAATGCTCTCTCTTTATGTGACCATAGCAATGCTATAGCATTACTGCAGCTAGGTCCTCGGAACAGACAATCATTTTGGATGTCCTGACCCAGCGGGCACAAGTCAGTTTTCAACGTTAAACGTTTAAAATTTCAACTCCACCATTTTCAACATTGAAATTTCAACCATTTTACAACCTCTTTCAACTGTGGCGTTCAACCCGTTTTTAACGTTAAAATGTGACCGAATCAATTTTTCTTAATTTTTCAACGTTGAAATTACAACCATTTTTCAACCTCTTTCAACCGTAGCGTTCAACCCGTTTTCAACGTTGAAATGTGACCAAATCAATTTCTCTTAATTTCTCTTTTCTAGACTGCATGAAGTTAAACTGAGTTTATCATTAAAATCAGTTAAATCATTCACACAAAATAGGGCAAAAACATGAATGAAATTACATTTGGGTCATGTTCAAAACCTAATATAAGTAATGTTTAGGTTGAAATATTTTGTCACTTTTCAACCCTGGAAGTTGAAATTTCAACTTTGATTCGTTGAACGTGCCCGCTGGGGAACAATAGGATAAATGAGGAGCACTTAGACCATGCACAAGATCTTACATGTACGAATTATCAGTTCACATATCAAATTATTAGAAAATGTACTTTACCTTTCTTTCTCATCCACTAAGTATCAATCTGTCAATTAAGGTTATTCTAGCTTTCAGATTCTGGCTGCAATTCTGTACATATCAATAAACCAGCCCTGCAATAAACATAATAACATGATATAAGTCATCAATGGTTTATAGCACAGAGTAACAGAGATGACACTCCGCTCAAAACATGACCCCAATCATAGCGTAGTAAAACGAATATTCATGAGTTAGACTGCTCAAAAGACTCATCACTAAATATCAATGCGTATGTTAATAACAGATTTCATGCTAGACTAAATTCATTCATGATGGTGTCTTACACATGAAGGATGAACAAAAGACGAGGACGCAGTTTGAAGAATGCTGCACATTGTATACCCAATAAAGCGTAGTACACATCAAGGGCGATATCAGGATTTATTTGAGTAGAATTGTTCATACTGAGTCCGGGACTGCGTCCTCGTTTTTGTGATTGGAGCCACTGATCACGCAATCAGCTAAGAAACGTTAACCAGCGACCATTGAGAAATGGTAATCAAATGAGCTATGCCGTATATGGGATAAAGTGTCGGGGGCCTGGTTTATAGTCTGAAATTTCAGCTATGGTTGTCAGGCACTTGAGTGTTGGTTTAGGTTATCATACTCTGTCATGGCTGTCTGGGTTCTGCAAACTTGTAAACCTCAAAGTTAATCAAATATTAAAAAGAGATGACCTAAAGTCTCTGCCAAAATTCCTCGGCCAAAATCAGTCACGTGACTACAAACTGCAGGGCACCATTGCGTTTGTAAACAATTGGCCCTATACTCTGGATGTGTTTTAACATCGTCTGAAGAATTGTGACGCCGACTTTAGTAGTCTTTACGGTCCAGTTTGAACCAAGATTGATATGAAAATAGAACTACCTCAACGCTTGTGTAGGTTTTGTGCCAGCTCAGCTGAATACTCAAGCTATATATAACAACATAACAACACAGCGAAGAGACCCGGAAAACACAAAAACATTGGAGATCCCCAAAAAAAAAAGATAAGAAACACACATATGGAAAAACACACACAACACCTCGAAAAACAACAGCACACATAAAAAAAGAATAGAAAATACACTACACCTCTCTCTCACACACAAAAAATAAACATCTCAAAAGGATATAGAGCTCACAGACTCGCGACAAAACGCTATCAAAAAAAACAAGAAAAAAAGATGAGTCATTGGTTTATATATAAAGTGTGAGATTTCAGCTATAAATGTTGTTATAGTTTATCAGCTGTCATGGCTATCTGGTTTCTGCTAACTTGTAAACCTGAAAGTTAACTAAATATTAAAAAGAGATGACCTAGTAGCCTTTACGGTACAGAAAATCCAATTTTTCCATTTACTTTGATTCTGAAATAATCAATGAATTTTAGGGTGGCTTTTTAAAAGTCTTTTACAATATAAATTGACAAAGACTGTGTGGGAGAGTTTGAGACAATACTACCAATAACCAGAAACTGTGGTACCTGCAATTATCGGTAAAAATTTAGGGGATCTCCAGCAATGCCATTTCACATATTTTAGTCAAGTTAACTTTTTGCCAAGTGCGTATAATATAAACTTTCAACAAAATTGTTCAAGTAGTGCAAAGTAATTTTTTGAAACCACTTTTAATACACAGGAGCAAGTAACATTCTCTGCTAAAATTGAGCACTGCCTTTGGCACTTGCAAATCCCTGGCCTCCAGCAAAAGGTTGCTTCCCTC
The DNA here is from genome assembly GCA_000969725.1 of Ophiothrix spiculata. Taxonomy (NCBI): domain Eukaryota; kingdom Metazoa; phylum Echinodermata; class Ophiuroidea; order Amphilepidida; family Ophiotrichidae; genus Ophiothrix; species Ophiothrix spiculata. The sequence continues at coordinate 9,101 of JXSR01S037682.1, forward strand.
ACCATTCGGCTCCGGCCTGGTATTGCACCAAATGTTAATGGTTAAAAGAATGATTAAAAAAAAATCTCTTTGACAAAAAGACTAGTTTGGGACTGAAAGCTTAGTATTCTTAAATTTATCTTTTATTCAGAGTTTTAACTCATGTATCTGTTACAGAAACTCGTCTCCCGTAAGACCCTGATCATAATAATGACAAAGGTTACTGTCGACATGCCTTGGGCGAAGAACATGTGCTGTATTGGGATTTCTGATAATATTATGTACGTCAACGTTCGCGCTAGATTGCGTTTTCACGTTTTTGGCACGTATTTTATGGAAAAAAAACCTTGATTTGGAAAAAGTTTAAGTTTAAAGGGTCCAATCTGATGCAATAAAACTTACTGCAAAATGGTACATTCTGAAATGGACCCATTTAAAATTTGTTACATGTACCATTGATTTTAATGAAAGATTATTCTTTTTGTCACAACCTTTTTGCACTTGTAGTAATTTGTTTCTAAATTCAACTCTCAGGACACTCACTGCTATCGTATTGTGACAATGTTAATACAACAATAAATGTGATTGTACAATGTACATAATTTAGACAAAAAAACATGAAATGACATTAAATTCACTGGCTTGCAAGTTTTATTTTACACTTCGAAACGAAAGAAAACTAGACATGGGAACCAAATTACGATCACGAAAAACTTGGTAAATTTTAAGAGGGCCAATATCATTTTTGTAGGACCCGATCGATGCAAGTGTTTCTTACAACTTTACGCCTCCAGAGCGCAAAGTATGGCTATGGATACTCCTAACTACGAGTTTTCCTAGTAGAGGATAGGAAAACAATGTTGTTCAATGTAGGCTATGGGGTCGTCGTGGACGTGCAGACGCGCAAAAACGCGAAACTTGATTTACAGGATGTCTGAGATTACATTACCATTAGTACATGTATGTATCGAATCGGACAAACTTGGATTTTTTTGTAACAATCTCAATGCACTGGTGGCAGTGTCATGCTTGGCAAAGCCAATGGCAATCAAGTTCTTGTGCAATCTTGTATGTAACCTTTTGCTCGACTCTCGAGAAACACAAGCCAAAAAACTTCGTTTTTGGCTTGAGACAAACTGTGTCTGTGTACATAGCCTAGTACAGCCTATCACAAAGGCCATTTGTGCATTTATTGAAAAATACAATTGGTACTTGAACAAACAGAAATGTTTTTAAATTCCATATTCATTAAAGGAACCTTTTTGAATCAATTTTATGAAAATCGCACTGTTCTTATCAGAGAAATCAAACGATATGTCTTGTTTGTTTACAATGGTTTATATGGTAAGGCTAATGAAACTTGATAATTAGTTTCCTGTCACATTTTTTCCCAAATGAGGTCATGATTTCATTATTCTGGAAAAATTCACATTGTCAAAACTTTCATTTACATGGTTATTGCCTATATTGTTAATAAAAGACACGTCTTAAAACAGGTATTAATGCTTAGATCATCATTACAGATATTTTGCAACAGATTGAGAAAGATTTAAATTCGTTTTTATGGAAAGAAATTTGCAATTTTTACAATTAATAGAAACAAGAGGTAATCCTTTAATTTTCATTATTTACCCTTACAACTAAGAAATACTGCTCATTATGATCAGTAGTAGTCCTGGCACCATGACTTGCCTTAGAGTCAAGTCATGGAAAATGCTATGTAGTAAAACTACCATTTAAGCATGTCTGTACAGACAATCTTGGGACTAAGTCCACATCTCAAATTTAGCCAAAATGCTCTGTTTAAAAATGTTATCATCAGTGGCCTCCTTGAGAGTCTTGTGCATCTCATTTGGTAGGTGATTCGTCAATATTTAAAATCAAAAAGTGTGATTTTATGGCATAAACTTACCTTGTATGCTGTAATATTGGGTTTCCGAATTTGACAACCACAACTTTGTTTACATCCAGAATTTGG
>JXSR01S037688.1:4317-16755 GCA_000969725.1 Ophiothrix spiculata
ATGTAAGACACCATTATTGACTATGTAAAATAGTGGTTTGCGTTCTGCTTTACAAAATAATATAAAAGGAAATAAGATATTAAAGAAGTGAAACAGAAGTTACAAATTTGAATCTTATTGAATTCATTTATCATTTTAGACAATTTTTTCAGTCTCTTAATATCGGAAATAGACCATATAACTTACAGCCTCGTACGTTTTAAAGTCATAACATCATGACTTCCACCGAAACGTCAATTAGTAAACAGGGCTGCCCCAGACGCGTGGTCTGCGCTGATTGGTCCACCTCATGAACTCAATCAATCAACCAATCGGAAAAGGCCATTTGTAGGACATTTTCACGTGTCTCCCTGCATTCATACCAACAACATACACACATTGCTTCCTTCCACAGTATTTCTGTACTCGGGTTGGACTTTTGCAGCGAAAATGCATCTCTCCGTGCTCCTCGTATGCGCTTGTGCTGTAGCCCTTACTGGTGCTACCACTCACTTTGAAGAACAGTTTGATGACAGTAAGTAAAATACTTAAAAATTGTAATGTCTGATGAACTGTCTTGACTTGGCTTTATGAAGTGCAAGTGGGATGGGCACCCACCCAGTCCATCTTCAGTCATGTCAGCTTGTTAATTTATAACCTAAGCTTAACAACAAGTTATATGTACTAGTAAGGTTGTGTTCTGTTATGTCATTATAGTGTTGTGTTACCAATCATGCCAATGTTTAATAATTCTTTTCCAGCATCTTGTAATATTGATCATAAATATGATTTTATGAAGTCTGCAAACTCATGTCTGTATGTCTCGGAATATAAAACGATTAACCATCAAATAAACGAAGCGAAAGCATCGTACATGTCATGCAACGTCCATTTGACCATTCATGATGACCATGTTATGTTAAAACACGTTCCTCATTTGAGTATAAGATCATTGTGTTTTCTCAATTCATTCAAGTTTAACATGTTTAAAGGAAAGTGTTCACGCATCCTTGGCAGACTTGACTGCGAGTGTGACATTGTCAGTGCATGGTGTATTTTTCCTGTATTATAAGTCCTTGACCTTGAAGCTAAGCGAGGGGTAATCTGAGTTGAGCAGCATGGACCCTAGTCGGAGTTAACACAGACTTCAAATATTTTTATCGTATTTTTTCAATTTAAATTAGAAGTCTGAGCGTGAAGTAGCCTTTTAACCTCGGGAGTATAGTGGACAATAGAGTTGCTTTAGTTTTACAAAATTTCATCTTACCTAAATGATCCTGCCACAGAATATCGCATTTTATAGTTCCTTGATCTCTCTAGATTCAAATGTCATCCAAAAATAGATTAAAAGTTGATTACGAAGCGAGAAATTTCAGAAGAAATACTCGCATACACTCGGCACTAAATCATCATCAAATCTCAACAGAAAATGTACGTCCAAGCACGTGATATCAACCAAATTTAGTGTTGGGCGATATGCTTGAAATCCCGCCCTTTGTCAGGTGAGCCGCGCGGCGAAACACTAAATTACAATAACGATCTTTTCGAACTGACATTTCATTATAGGCGATTAACGATTTTAGTTATATCGCCCAACACTAAATTGCCAAAACCAGGAAGTACGCGTATGAAAAACGTTATTTTATGGTTGCAAGAAATCACCCTGGGAAATCACGAAGTACATAAACACATGGAAATTCTTTTTAGTCAAACATTACAAAAAATAATCAATTTAATATCCATAAACTATACGTAACACATAAAAGGACATATCAAAGAGGCAAGTGACTTTTGTAAGACTGAATTTTGAATTTCTTCTGCGCTATATTTTTCAACACCTGCGCATCCCGAACATAGCTCAGTACATAATTGCCTAGCCCCCAGCTGCGCTGAGGGCTCCCGGCTGGGTACCAGCTACATGGACCCTTGTTCACATCAACTGTTCAAAATTCAGTGCTTAAATTTAATAGTCCTGGTTATTGAGCTTTTAGAAAGTTAATCAAGATTGCATACAGTATGATCGGCATTGATTACTGCATTGTTTAGCTTTTTCTTATGTGGGTGCCGAGCGATTTTGACCCTGTGGTTCCTGGCTTTTTGCACCTGGTGGGACAGAAAAATGAGACCCAGTCACCGGTATTTTCCCCTACTACAACGGCTCAATGCTTGGCTTGTCGTGTACCGTACAACTTTTTGTCTTTAGTACGAGTTCATATGAAGAAAATTAATGGAAACAGATATATTTTTGGAAAAACAATTTATAAGCCTATTCATCAGAAGAAAAACAAACAAGTTCTTTTATTGATAAATTCTTAATTTTCTTCATATATGCAATTTCGGAAATGCCATTGCGTTTTGATTCCGAAATAAAACGGGGACTAGGAGCCGCTTCCTTCAGATTACTGGCTCCTTGTCCTCTTAATTAAGAAAAGGCCTGCCTGACCAATATACTTGCGTTATGTCCCTGCCCAAAACAAGATCTCAAGATTTTGTTAGCGAGGTTTTTTTCTTTGGACTGGATCTCAAACCGATTTTCTCTTTACTTGTTAGGCTACAAAAATGCATTCTAGTCTCAAGAGGATTTCATTTTTTGCTGGCCATTTGTGGTCCATTAAGCTGATTACCCAGCTGTTCATAATTCCATACCCATCAATAATAATTGGTGGGTGCTTTATTACTATGACCTTCAGTCTTAAACAGATTTGTTTAAAGAAGATTTTGATTTGCATGTGTTGGATGTGATTGAAAAAGATTATGCTAATTTAAATTTGATTTTTATTGTAACAGAAAACTGGGAAGATAGATGGGTATTGTCCACCAAGAAAGGAAGTGATGCAGGCAAATGGAAGTGGACTGCTGGAAAATTTTATGGTGATGCCGAGAAGGACAAGGGTAAGTCAAACATTGGAAATAATAAGGAACACACTGTTAGATTTCCAGGGGTTAAGAAGTTGGGTTCAATGTTTTTTGTGTGTGCATTCGTTTAGCTTTTTCGTTTGAACTTTATCCAAGGTTTCCTAAATTAGAATGATTTTATGTATAAAATACTAAAAATGAGTACTGATTTTATTCTAAATTTCAAACTAAAGATAAAAATATGACCGTTTTATCGGTTTTCATGAATTTTATAAGAATTTTCTTGGTAAATTTGTCATGAACCCTGACACCAAAAACTGTGGCATTTTACATTTTTCCATTCCTCTGGGTTCTCATAATGTGCTTTAATTTTGAAACCCTGTGTAGCTTATTCTGTGTCATTTTAACACTTAACCTTCAGAGACAAAGACTGCAAAGCGTCATCAAGATGCCATTTATGCGAGTAAAAATTAATTCTATTTTAAATTTTGATAGTGATTAGGCAACAAAAAAAGCCTTTACGGGCGAGCGGACCTTTCAAGTAAAGTCTGTCGGGTAACTTTTTTCTGTCTAAAATAACCCCAAAATTCAAAAAATAGAAAATCTGAAAATGTTTTTTTACAAAGAAATTTTCTAAAAAAATTATCAGAAATTGATAATCGGGCCCGTAAAACAGGTTGTTGTTTTTTGTCGCATTGGGGAGTAATTTTCAAACATTGATATAATTCCATTTCATTTACAGGAATCCAGACCAGCCAGGATGCCAAATTCTACGGCATCTCAGCCAAGTTTGAGAACAGTTTCAGCAATGAAGACAAAGACTTAGTTATCCAGTTTGTTGTCAAGCATGAGCAAAAGATAGACTGTGGAGGAGGCTATGTCAAAATTTTCCCATCATCACTAGAACAAACAGATATGCATGGAGATTCCGAATATTTCATAATGTTTGGTAAGTGGAACTATTGGTTTTATCATTCAAAGACATGATTATGCTCTTATTTTTTGCACCAACTCATTAAACATGTTATGAATCAGAAACATGATTGTAGGTCAATAGGATAAAAATGCAGCATTTGCACATGTAAACCCTCAGATCATTTGTAAATTTAATTTAATGCATTTATAAGCGGTTGCGGTTATGTAGAAGTCCCCGATGCAAGAGCGTATTTTCAAGGTTCTTGGTAAGCAGAGGCTTGGTAGGATGTGACTATCTGCAGTCTCGAATCGTTCAAGAAATATTAATTTACAAATTAGTATAAAAAATATCACGTCACTATATCTTTCATACTGTTTGAATTCAATTCTAAATTAAAGGTTGCAACAAGAAGTCTGATTAACCTTCATGTTGCAAAGCAAGAACAATCCAATCCTGACTGGATTACATATAGACCAAGCATTAATAGTTAATACTAGAGCTGGTGGTGTAAACAAATATCCAGAGTGAGGGCCACGTTGTTTGTAAATGGGACATCCTCCCCGTATGTATGTAACTTGCTGTCCAAGGAATTTTCATTTAACTATGAAATTGAATAAAAATTTTCACCATACAGAGTTGCTGAAATCTATTGCTAATATAAGCCCAAACTAAAATATTTTGTTTTGTTGTCTGCTTTTCCCAGGTCCTGATATTTGTGGTCCAGGCACAAAAAAAGTTCATGTTATATTCAACTACAAAGGAAAAAATCTGCTTACAAAGAAGGACATCAGATGCAAGGTACAGTAAAGATTCACATTATTTTTGTTTGGAAAGGCATGTTGGTATACTAATACCAATGCAGTGCTATTTCTCCTTCCCCGATATGTGTTACACGCTTTGTGAACCAATTTAATGATAATCAAATTACATGGTAGTGAATACTAGTATTGAATTTCAATCAAAACATAGACAACTTAAAATGTTGGATCACTTCAAATGCCCCAAGCAAGATTCCTCCTTTGTAGGGTTATTTGAATATTTTTAATAAGATGTCTGAATAAATAAATGGAACATTTTGATGCTGGAAAGGAAGAGGTCTGCTTTTAGATTGACAACAATACCTGTTTTCGTTGTGCTATAAAAGACTGATTACCATATCAAGTTCATATTTATAACATAAAATTATTTTCTTATCTTCAGGATGATGAAATGAGCCATTTGTACACATTAATCGTCAAATCAGACAACACATATGAAGTCAGGATAGACAACAAGAAAGTCGAATCTGGCAACCTGGAAGATGACTGGGACTTCTTGGCAGCCAAGAAGATCAAAGATCCAGAAGCCAAGAAGCCTGAAGATTGGGTGAATGAGAAGTTCCTTGATGACCCTGAAGATGAAAAGCCAGAGGTAAGATCAAGAAATGCATCATTTGGGAAACAAACATTTGCCTCGTAATGAGAATGCACAAGTCAGCATCTCTGCATTTTGGGGCAAATATAGTTTGTTTTTGAAAAAGTTGCATCAAAACACAATAAATACTTTACCCCATGTCTCTTTAAATCGAAATGGAAAAAGAATCATTAGAATCAAAATGGGTTCTCTAACTATTATCAATACGACTTTGATGCATTCACTTGCTGATTCAGCTTTTGGGAAATATTTAAATTGTTTATTAATTAAAAGAATAACATGAACAAATTATGTACCTTTAAATTTTTAAAATATTGACTTCCTAATTAAGCTGTTACTCGTGCTAAAATGCAAGCTGTGCACATTTTGTGATCAACTCAGACAATTAAGTCTTGGTTTTAAGGTGGCCACCTGTTACAGTACTGTTAAGAGATCTTGCAAATCAACGGCCTGTGCATACAATATTGAACTGTTGATTGATAATGTTTATTTAAAAATGTAGGATTGGGACAAGCCAGAATTTGTACCAGACCCAGATGCAAAGAAGCCTGAAGATTGGGATGATGAAATGGATGGCGAATGGGAACCACCAATGATTAACAATCCAGAATACATGGTAGGTGATCGAGTCAAATTTGACAATGGGAACCACCAATTATATGTTTTTGGTTAAATGATCTTGAATTGCAAGGCTAGCTTGACTTTTGTCATAAAAAAATCAAGAAAGACGACAGCAAGTATTGAGTATTTGCTGATAAAGTAAGCTAATAAAAACAACTTGGAATACTTAATTTCGGTATTATGTAGACATGTTCATATAAAACTGTATGCAGACCAATGTGTCATGTTCAAAATGGATAATTCACTCTTGGTATGTTCAATGATAAGTCAACTACCAAATATTGTGAAAATTTTGATCAAAATCAAAAAAGTCAAATTATGTTTTGCATGCTAATCCTGAATATGAGGCTATTCTCTAGAAACTTATGTATTGAGCACAGCCACTATATGTTGGAAAAGAGATGCCAAGTCTCCCAGATCCTGCAGGAGACTCCCGGATTTGCGCTAATCTCCCGGTCTCCTGCATTGACCTTAAAAACTCACGGATCCCAGAAAGTCGCCCAAATTTATTTAATTGTATTTGCTTACCGTCGATTTCTATTTCTATCGTTGATCACCAATCGTTGATAAGGGACTTGGCATCTGCTGAGTATGACAAGTGCAATTTTATATCAAAGTTGGGTCCAGAGAGTATAGCCTAATTATAAACAAATCTGGTCAAATTGCAGGAGATCTTAATGAAATTAGTACACAAAATTCTGTTTTTATCTGTACAAATTGTCTTCCAGAATAAGAAACCCTCCGCTTAGGGGGGCTTCGCCCCCTCGACCCCCACCAGGGCACTGCCCTGGACCTGCCAGGTGCCCTTGAGCAGGTCCCTGGACCCAGTGTTCGAAATAGAAAATAAAAGTTACATGCACAAATGAGATAATTTGTCAAAAATGGCCTGAAAAACACAAAAACGTACATGCACAGGTAAACATTTACATGCACAGAGCAAATTTTACATGCATTTGTGCATGTAAAAACCCTCTATTTCGAACACTGCCTGGACCCCATGCCACAATGTGGGAACTACGGTCGCATCGCTCCCTATGTTCGCAAAATCTCCCTGATTTTGAGAAGTAATTTTGAAATTAAATGGTAAGGATTTAGATCTATGGGTTGTATATGTCAATGAAACTTTGCATGTTGCTATTATTTTTGCAAACACTTTTAAAAATGAAGTCAGAAGTTTGAAATGTTTGGTTAAAAATTTGGCAAACTTGTCCTTGGTCATTTAAAATGTTTATGTATTAATGGATTTTTTTTATTTGCAGGGCGATTGGAACCCAAAACAGATAGACAACCCAGAATACAAAGGTGAATGGGTCCATCCAGAAATAGATAATCCTGAGTATGAAGCTGACGATAAATTATATAAATATGAAGATATTGGTGTTATAGGATTTGATTTATGGCAGGTAAGATCAGTAATGGTCAGGGTTTATTTTATGAGCATCAGCAAAACAAGAGAAGGTATGCGGCCCATCACACAATGCAATGGAGATTGATATACACCAATGAAAAGAGCAAAAAAAAAAAAAAAAACACCCAAAAGAAAAGTACCACAAAAAGAAACAAAGCATGAGAAGAACAACATAGCAGAAGAATGCACCACACTCTAGAAAAAAAACTTCATGTGTTTCCGAGATGTGGAAAACGGTGAATTTATGAGATATGAGAAGTAAAGAAATTTGTCCGACTCGAGGTCATCTCAAATGTGTTAAGCAAAAATTGCAAAGGTCACACTTGGTGACAATGTCAATTTGATGTGAATAATGTGTAATAAGCTGAAACTGATTTTTTGACCAAGCAACTTTGCAATTAAGTGTTTCTTTCATTTTAGGTAGTCATTTTATGATTCAACTTGATAACCAGCGAGGACTATGCCCGAGATTGTGATTTTGAAAGAAGTGTGATGAATTGAGCTCAATATCCATCTTTCGGGGCTGAGAGAATCGTGCTGATGGAAGCTTTTCTGATAGAACTTTAATTTTCCAGTTCCAATGCATTTTTTGATACATGAGAAACAAGATTTACATCTTTAAAACATGAAAGATAAGAAAAGAGGTTTATTTTAATAACTTAATCGACGTTTGATAATTTTAATTCTGATCTGTCCTGTCTCTTTCAGGTTAAATCTGGTACAATTTTTGACAATATTTTAATTACTGATAGTGTAGAAGAAGCAGAAGCACAAGCTAAAGAATTATTTGAAGTAACAAATGTAAGTATTATTAGTATAATTCCATGGTGGACAGTACTTGGAGTCCATTTCGATACAATTAGTATTATTACGTACAATAATGTACGCCCATCCATTATGAGACGATAGATGACAGGAGAAAAAAAATTCTACAGCTGAAATTTCTTATTTGGTAGTAAAATTACACAAAGTGACTAAGAATGATCCTTTGTCTGCACATAATGTGGTTTGGTTTGCAAAGAATGGTTAATTTAACAAGTGTTTTGAGATTACCACTTTTCTATTTAGTTAGACAGATGACCACAAAATAAATGCATGCTGAAACTTTGATTCTGATCATTTGTTTTAAAAATAAAGTTATGTCCTTTACTAAACTTAAAGAAATCTCCATATGCTTTGTGTGTTGTAACAGGCCCCAGCAGTATTTAGAAAATGACACGTTTTATCATTTTACTCAAGAAAGCATTTGTACAGTAGAACTCATTATAACGAAGTTGCTGGGGACAGACAAATTACTTCTTTATATCCAAAATTTTGTTATATCAGGGTTTTTAAAACAATAAAAAACAAAAGAAAATGGTACAGGAAAATTACTGCTTTATAACGGGGCTTTTCTTATATCAGATTTCGTTATAAAGAGTTTTTACTGTAATTTATCAGACACAGATACTTATAGAACGATTAAAACAGGACAAATATGAGCAACTCCATTAATTTTCCGTTTCTTGTTAAATTTTGAAGTTCAATAATAATTTATTTTTTACACTTTGTTTTTAACAGGAAGGAGAAAAGAAAATGAAGGACAAACAAGATGAAGAAGAGAGGCAAAAGCGAGAAGAGGAGGCCAAAAAGAGAGCAGAAGAGGAAGAGGATCATGAACTTGAGGAAGAAGATGAGGAAGAGGAAGAGGAGGATGACTTTGAAGAGGATGAACCCGAAACTGAACAAGATGAATTACATGATGAATTGTAACTTTTGAAATGAAATTTGCTAGGATTTATATTACAAAATACTGCAGTGGTGTAACCAATATCCAGACAGGAATACCTTTAACTATGCCCAGGTGTGACATTCAACAGCGGTTTGTCAGATCAAGATGGGAGATGCCTTGTGGTTATACCACTGTAGATGTGCAATCTTCATATTTCATTGTGATTTTACCCCAACGGTCTTCCTGTGTATATTTCATTCCTTATGGCATAATTTGATTAATGGTCTTTCCCCTCTGACCAAAGTGGTCTGCCTCACAAAATGGGACAAGACCTACAGATATTATTTATGGAAGCACTGTTTACCTAGGACCAACTGGTTTTGATAACTTGTGTCCCCTGTTCCCACCCCACAATGAAGTATTCAAGATTGCTCAGGGCATTAGTTGAATTCAGCTATGTCTTTGATTCTGTGCTTTTTTATTAATTTATTTTTTGGGATTTGGTATTTTTAATTTAGTATGTGAAAGAAATGGAAAATCCGTTCTTTATAAAGATATGCACATGATTCCAACAAGTAGGTGCTGAACATTCAGGACTCGATCCCAAGTATTATGGGTGCTTTTGACAGGTTACAAAGTTTTACTTTTTTATATGGCATCTGTAAGAATAATGGGATGCAAGAAAATCATTGGTGAAGTTGCAAGGAGTGTATGAAGGTCATGGTATTCAAAAAGCTGCTTGCTTTCTTTTTCATATCTTAAAGATGCTCTTAAACATATGTTTGCTGGCATTCTATTTTTCTAAGACTTACAATTTATGAAATTAAAATGCTGCAAATATAAGATGATAACATTGTAATAACAACTTGATGCCAATTAGTGAAATGAAATGTCACAGAAAACTCAAGTTTGTCAATCAATCTTTATTTGTTTGTGAATTCTTATGACTGTAATTCTTACTAAATATGCACACATTAGTAATGAATACTACTTTTCCAATAATTTATGTCCATGAAACAAATTATTTTAATTGTACTCGAAATATACTGCCATGTTGGGGCGATTTTTTTGTCTTGCCCAAGTAGACTAAAGAACAAAGCCAAAAATAATTTATGATATGTTCTGTAGTGCACTTGTTTATGAAGAATGTTGCTTCTATCACGCCATGTTGGTAGATTTGGATGTTCCATTATCGTAATGTGCTAGTGCCACATCAGTTTTATCAAGATAACTTATATTGTTATTGCATTAGGCAATTGAAAAATACCTTACTATATTGTTTTCTTGTAGAATTTTTGAATGCACACGATAATTATTAACACATTTAAATAGCTTACCTCCCTAGACTTAAAAAAATATAGTTTGACTAGAAAGTACTGAAGCTCTGCCAGGTCCAGAGAGCAATCGGCTGACAGTTCCCAGACAAGCTGTAGGTGCACCCCCTGGAATAGAGTACCACTTTTTTGATCCTCAGGACACAACTCGAACTCCACATACGAGATATATAACTACACCAGTATTTGGCCACGATACCAAGAGAAGATGCAGGGGTGTTTCCCATCATGCATTGCTTCCTATGGAATTGTTTGTACAGATCATGAAATATGCCCAAACTGTAAGATTGCGACTATTCGCATGATTTCCGAAGCAAACAATCCCGCAGAAAGCAATGCATGATGGGATACACTCGGCATCTTTTTCTTTCTTGAACCCATGGGGATGATTGATTTCTGTAAGATTTCATTGTCACATGGTCTGCACGACTGAAATCTATGCAGATTAGCAAAAAATGTAGGGTTCTCTGTTATGGAACAATATAGATCGACGTTTTATTAAGTATATTTGTTAGTTTTCCTTTTATATATGTATGGATAATTTGTACCAATTTGAATACCTAAATATAAGAACCTTCAGAAGTCCAGTCTGTCCTGCCAGCTAAAAGGTAATATCTTCAAATCAAGAAATTCTTGTTATTTTTCATTTATTAACATGAAAATGGCCAATTATAGTATGTTTTGCTTTAGGGCAGCATGGACTTGCGTTGTATATTTATTTATTTGGCTATATTGATACTTATCCATAACAGCAATATGACTCAGTCTATGAATTGCAGAAATGTATCAAATGGATGAATGCAAAGTTCTATTAATTTTTGTAAGCAAACTGTTTTGCTGGAAAGGAATATATTTAAAAACCAATGTAAAAAGAGAATGATTTATGAAATGTTTTTATTCAGTGTTTTGGTTAAATGTGTACAATTAGTGTGGACTCATGTGCTTGTAATAAAACACTCATACAATGTGTGTATGGAACCAATGATATGGCGGCTCAGTTTGTCTTATAGTGTGTATATTTCTCTTTTTGATAGTAACAAGTTTTTATCTGATGCAATAGTTGTCTAGTTTCAACAAACATGTTTGTTCAAATCCAAGAACAACCAGTTACGTGGTTCAAGTTTAAAAAATGCTATTTTCCATAGTCAAATAAGAAATGTTATGTCAAGTATACTCAAGGTCATTTAAAGGTTAAACACCGAAAATATTTGAAGTCGATCCGAGATCATTCAAAGTCATTTCAACGTCAATGCATTAACTCTAACCATTGACCAAATGTACATGCACAGCCCTCTGTTGAAAGTGCCAAACATGGAGCATCTGTCCTACACATGGTCACTAAGCAAAACAAAGGTTTATTGTCTTTATGGGAGTGACAAATGGTTACAGTGGAACACGGAACATGGGCAAAAGCCACAGGGGAACAGCCTATAGATACAAGGCCTTGGACACCATAACCATCATTTCATCCATATTCTCACGAGTTTGATGCCCATCAGATTTAAAAAGCCAAATTTGATACCCTATGTGAGATATGCAGAGCACCAGGCCCATTGGATACCCTATTAGTCTCGAGACCTGTCCAGGTCGCACATTTTTTGAAACTTGCATGGTTACCTGGCCAGGATAACCAGTTGCCCTCCCCCTGGGACCAGGTTGAGGGTGTGAATAACCCCCTCACACCCCATACCTAGGGTATGGGGCAACCCCATTCAGGTCTCCCCCTTCCCCCTTTTATTATTATTTCCTAGGAGAAGCCACCCCTACCACCATGGATTCGCCCTGGGCGCACTCAACTTTGAAATTGGTTGGTATGTCAGGCGCCGCCGGAATCATCCCTGGGACTGGAATGAGTCAAGTGAACTAATTTTGTGTAGAAAATTTACCTTTGAAAGTGATATTTAGGGGTCTAGTGAACTGAAATTTTGGCCAAAATAGCCTTAGCTGATTTTCCCCCTTTTTTATTATTTTTGCAGTTGGGTATCCATTTGAACGCAGTGGCGTAGCCAGTACGCCCAGCAAGGGCTTCGGGGGCCCATGGACATGGAGCAGTGCGGGGTCCTCTTGCTATGAAATCCCAAATAGTGTACACGTTTTGGGACTATTGCTGTCATTGTCCCTGACATGCTGACGGATATTAAGCCTGCATGCATCGTAGAACGAAAATACGGGACACTCAGTGATCTTTATTCAAAAAAAA
>JXSR01S037690.1:11327-22389 GCA_000969725.1 Ophiothrix spiculata
TTGATCTTACATATATCACTTGTCACTTTTCATAGTTTTCTTCAAATCTCACATTTGCATGTAATTGTACATTAACCTGTGCCAGGCACGTTTTTAACCCATGCACATAGTGCCTGGGTTTATAGAACCATGATCTAGTTTTAAAGCTTTGAAAATGCTGTTACAGATGAAATGATAAAATCAAAATTGATATCATCTGCAAAGTCTCTCCTTTCGGGATGAGCCATCACATAGAAGCTTTCATAGGTTTTTAAAAATAAAAATAGAAATAAAAACTCAATTTTCTTGATAACAAAACACTTTATCAAATATCCAACAAGAGATTTTAGCTATTGTAATTATACACCATTCCATTCCCTCTTGACATGAAAATTCAAAGAAAAAAAACCCTGTTTTTTATGGAATTTTCAAAGAATATCATAACAAATGATATTTATAAAACTTGTCAAATAATACCATTGAAGGGTTGTCTTTAACTGGAAATAGGGTTTGAATTCCATTCCCCAAACTATTTAATATATAGTTGGTTTTCTGATGTGTGTAAATAACTATGAGGACTGCCTTAAGGACATCTGACAAACCTTAAATATTAAGTCAACACCATTATAATTTTCAATGCATTTTTGAGATACAAGCATGATGCAGATTACTAGCAAGTAATTACACAAATTATCTTGTCACTAATAAATCATTTAATACAATCTTAATGAAACTTCTTTGCAGTATTGCAGCTCAGGTTTTGTCTAAGTGTATCTTAATCACTAGCTCATTAATCATTCACATTAATGAATTTCAGAATCTGGTATAAAGTCTTCAGATAGCTACAGGTAGATTTGAAGCATGTGTTTGGTTTTAATGTTGTTTAATTTTTAAGTTTAATTATCACTTAGCTATAGATAATCAGATTGTCAGAGATTGTTGGCACAGATCGTCATGTGAGTGCAAAAAAGTTGTATCTGCAATGGCTGCCTTATGTTATATTTATATGTAACACCTAGTCACTAGAATGTGAAGTCCCTCAAAATCTCCCTGTCATACGTCAGTGACTCTTGAAATAGTTCTTCAGGTGACGGGTGTCACCTGAAGAACCATTTCAAGAGCCACAGACCTAAGACTTGAGTTTACACAATATGTAATCCAAATTAATGACAAATGGCAGCTATTGCAGATACGACTTTCTTGCACTCACATGACGAGATGTCTTTGACAATGTATTTGACTGTATCTTCTTGACTAGGCAAAAATATGTTGTTTGGTGGAATATGTGACATCTTCAATTTTTATATGATTTTATTATTTGAATAATAAATCCCACCAATGTTTTATACTGCATACCTAATGAAATAATTATACAAGTTTTGCTTTATTGGTCCCAAAAGTAAAATAATCTTAAATAAATTCAAAATTGAGGCCAACTTGAAAATCAGTCTTATACCCTGGGGAAACTCTGTAAGTGAATTCTTGTTAGGTAAAAAAAACCAAGTTTGTTTCTGGTAACATGCTTGAAAAGTACAATGCAATATGCGCTTTTTTATTTTTTATTTTTTACTTTTCAAAAATGCAATGCGATATGCTATTTTTCTTTTTTTCTTTTTTTTAACCAAAAATGTAGAAAGAAAAACACATTAAAATAATGCTCTTGGTTTCTTATATTATTTATTAATATCATTATTAGCAATGAAAGTTTGTATATAACTTAAGCCGCCCTTGGTTTCTCTGTCATGTTCAATAATACAACATGCGACTTGTTTTTTTTTCAACTTTGTTTGTTTTTACGCAAGTATCCAGTAAGCTTTTTACAGAATTGTTTTATTTAAAATTAATGCAGGAAATATGTAACTTTTTCATATCAATTGTATTTTACTGGAAAAAGTGTATTTTTAAAACTTATTGTAAAGCTTATTTCTTAGTCTTAGTCTTAGATGGCACAAGGTAGTGCTAGATGCATGTTGACAAGAATACAAAATCAATTCATATATCAAAATGCCTCAGAAGGGATATATTGTTGATCTTACATATATCACCTGTCACTTTTCATAGTTTTCTTCAAATCTCACATTTTCATGTAATTGTACATTAACCTGTGCCAGGCACGTTTTTTACATGATAAAACATGTTACGTTAATGCAAGAAAAATACAACACCTGCACACATCAACTTTTTGAAGGAGATCCAAACCTCACATTTTTAAAAATCATTTTTGTCATAACTTAAAAAATGATAATTCAACTCTTTCACTCCGGAATAACATTTTCACAATCTGTCCTATTTGGACGGCAAGCTGCTCTGAGCGACTCACAGACATCTCACTTTATGATAACATATGATAATTGTATAACGCAAGGGTTGTTCTCTTTGCTAATAAAAATGATGGTGCGAGATAGCTCTTTTTTTAACTGCCTTCTGGCAAATTTTCAACCAATTTGGGCTGGTAGTTTTGTTTTTAGAGCAATTTGAAGAAAAAAAATGTGTCAAATTAGAAATTCTGGCCAATCGTGCACGCTTTTGTAATACGCTCACAGCGGCTTGCTGGAGTGAAAAAGTTAAGCATGTATTAGTATATAATTCTAGAAAGGAACATTTTGATTCCATGTTAAAACATGGAATCAAATGTTTTTAGCATCAGAAGTATTACTAAAACTTAAAATGAAATCCTAAGAGACCAAAATTTTTTCAATACGAACTCTTACAATAATAGTGAAATAAACATGTGACTCATGACAGAATAGAACAAGCTTAAAAGTTTCCATATAAAATTTTACTTGGAAAACACATTTCTAAGAGTTTTAATAACTTCCTTTAGCTCATTTTACCAACTTATTTTCTCAGGGTAAGATGGCACAACATGGCGCCTGATACACTTTGATGAAAATAAAATGTGTATTTGTGTATTTCTATCTGAACAGAGGCCGCTGATTGGTGTAGGCAAAGAACCTGAAGAGCTGTGATTGGCTATAACTATGCACACCAATGATAGGCACAAAAACAACTTAACAAATGACGCAATAAACAACCGGGACACGGGGTTCCCTCTGCACCAGCAAATCTGTTTACTCCATAATTTATTTCATAAACGTTGTAAGCATACTGTAACAGTTTCATAGCAAATACATAATGCTAGTGGTCTTTAATTATTTGTAATTGTTTTATTTGGTCCCTCAGCTTTTTTCAATATCATTTATTTGTTTTAGGTGGTTTCTTTATATAGCAGGTCATTTTTTACGTGGCATAATTGTAAATTTATCATACAAACAATACCAATGTTTCAATCTTTGTAAAGTCTTGTCATTAAATGTAATGCCCTTCCCAACTTTGATCCACTATCACACATGTGCGTTCTTTAGTTTTATCAGTAATTTTTTGCTGCAACATGTTAGTATTTGTCTTTGGCCTAAAACTGTATTTTGCAAGCTAACTCTCCAATGACACTCAATAGATAAGATATACACAGAGTATGTTAGAAAACCTGTAAGCTCACCTCTTCTGTTCTAGGTTTCTGATGAGTGAGATCCTTACGGGTGAAAAAATACTATACAATTATGTATGTTCTTGTCCTACATAAAAGTAAATCCATTTTAACCACATTATTCAGAGGCCAGTTTGTTGCATTTATGATGTATTTATCGTCATGTGAGTAAAAGAAAATCTGCAATAGCTGCCATTTAACACTCTTGACCGAAAACTGGCCATTCTATAGTGTGCAATGCAAATTTATGAAAAATGGCAGATACGACTTTCTTGCCCTTACATGACATTATGTTGTCAGCTTTACTTGTAAGAAACAAGTAACATTGGTTAAAGCAGGATTAACACTTATATATTTTCCTGTCAATTCATACACTACTGATAACTTAGATGCAAAATGTGAGGGTATTTCAGTATTTGGGCATCAGGGCAAGATGTGATGCATCAATGGCAAAAACCTGAATACCCTAATTTGATCCCCATGACAGAATAAAAATTGTGAAGAGTCCCGAATGTTCACTCTAAGTTGACAATTTTTATACTAACAGTTTGTAAAAATTAACACTAACAATTATTTTCTCTCTTGTCTCTTTTCATGTGCTGTTTCTTGGTTCCACTGTAACGTATTACTATCTTTCAGGTAAGTACTAATTTAAAAAAATGTGCTTCTATATGTCCATTCAATTTACGTTATGAGTGCAATGACTGATAGCACATCAACGAGGTGTGAATTATTTCAGATCTCTAAACAAGTAAGTCCAGTAATCTGATTTAATTTTCACTCATGTTCACTACTACTGGATGACTGAGAACATTCACTCATTTATTTCAGATCTACATCAATGTTATTGTTAGGACAACCTCTTAATGATGCAATGGATTTTTTGTTTAAATGTCAACTTTCAAACTATGCTTTTTTGAAATGTGTGTACACTTCAGATTCATAGTTCTATTTCCAAAAAATATTTGTCTTTCTGATCAATATATTAAATGAGCATGTTCCAATTTTTCAAAATTTTGTTTTCAGGTCCACATGAAAGACCAACACTAAAGAGGTTTAAGTTTCAAATTTCAGCTCAATTTGTCAAACCGTTTTGATTTTATGGACACTTATGTATTTCTGAGCTGCCTATACGTTACTGTGTAAAATTAATTATGGTTTCCATAATTAGACACATTTTCATAATCTCCAAAAAGGAACATAGCTCAGCTGTGAAATTTCACATGGATTATGAGAAAAACATAGCAATATTTTGTTACTAAAATCTCAAAAAGCTTGAAAAGGACCATGCTCCTTTAACAACATGACTCTATTAATATTCAGCATTTGTTTTTCTGAAAATGCCAATCTTTAAATGAAGATATTCCAAAATGTGTTGAGGTTCCAAATCCATAGTTTCCTATTCAAAATATTGGATCAATATTTCAAACATTACTTTTCGGGTTACAAATAATGACAAATTTTACCTTAGACTTCTTTATTCATGCCATTTCCCTATGGTGTCTACATTGGAATAATTCTTATATGGTCTCATTTTTTAAGTTGGGACCCAAACGCGTTACATGTGCATTTTAGTGAAATATAGCCTCTTTTTATATAAAACCCTCTGGATTTCCAAAAATATGCATCTTAAGTGCATATAAGTATATATATCTTGAAAGCTAATTGTGTCAGCAATTTCAAAATGTGCATATAAAGTCAAGCGTACAGGGTTGCTAAGTGTAATACAGGG
This sequence comes from Ophiothrix spiculata, assembly GCA_000969725.1. Taxonomy (NCBI): domain Eukaryota; kingdom Metazoa; phylum Echinodermata; class Ophiuroidea; order Amphilepidida; family Ophiotrichidae; genus Ophiothrix; species Ophiothrix spiculata. Next base: position 16,526 of record JXSR01S037690.1, read on the forward strand.
TGAGACAAACAAAAATATCAGCAAAATGATCGTCAACTGTTTGACATCCAGACAATAAATAAGACTTGTATATAAAAAGTCAATGCGTTGAACATAGAGTTTAGCCTATTGCCCATACATACATATCAGAAAAAACGTCATCATCAACGTTGCATACATTATACAGGGTGTTACAAACTTAGGGGTTAATTTCAGCTTGTATTGTTTATATTCAGTAAAGTGTGTCCTGTGCATAAAGTTTAGAAAATAAGCACTGTGTTTAACATTGCTTAACCTGATGAAACAAATATGAATCTCGATTTTGTTATTTTAAGATTGATTAAATTGATGGTTTTAAATATACAGGGTGTCACAAATGCATAAATGTTATTGGTAATTTGTTATTGGTTAGATTGATCATGATGTTGGCTGTTAATATGCATAGTAAGAGTACATTTCTGTGCAAACAATGTTCCACAAATTTCACAGACCAATTTAGGATCCGTCTTGTGTATTGTTTTATGTCTCTCTAAGTTGAACTGACTCTAGAAACTCCTTGCCACAGACAGAGCACTTAAATGAAGAACGATCTTGAGAATGTACTTTCAAATGTCTCTTGAGATTTTCAGTCCTTGAAAACGACTTGCCACATATACAACAAATTACTGCCATTTTAATAAATTGTTGCAGCTGTACACATGTAGCAGAGGCTTACTGCATGAAACTCAAGTTATTGCGTGACCAAATTACTAAACTTCTTCTAAACATGCTAAATGCCACACCCATGACCTAATAGGCCTAATAATTTGATCATAAAAATTGATTGGTAAAAAGAAATACTCAATACAGTCCAAGATCCCCTCCCCAAGGTCAAAGGAAGAATATTAATTTCCCTACAACAATTACTCTAGCTGTTATCAAAACAATCAATATTGAATATTGAGCAACATTTCCTTTTGTGATTAATATTTAATTTCACACTCGACTGAACATTTTTTCGTATTTCCCGGCCTTTACCCAAAACTGAAGTGAGCCCTATCCTCTGTTAACAAAACTTGAATTCTGCCCTCTTATTTTGTAACACATTATCCTCCTCTGCCAACTCCTCTTTATACAAAACCCTCCTCTTGTTAACAATTGATATAATTAATTTCAACTTTCTACCCCCAACTTTCTACCCCACGCCCCAAGACCTCATTACCATCCCCTCTATCATCTTCTTGAACTACAACGTCCTCTTTTACCTCTTTTACCACTTCTTTGCCCTTAAATCCTCCTCTACCTCCTCTTTGATACCAATTCCTCCTCTACCTCCTCTTTGATACCAATTCCTCCTCTACCTCCTCCTCCTCTACCTCTGCACCACCCCTGGCTAATTATGTTTATCGAACCGTAGAAATTTACTGATTCAATTATTTATTTTTTATTCTTCTGGAAATGAAAGACAATTAATCTAGCTTTCAATTGAGCCCCCAAACAAGTCTATTTTGGTTCCCATTGTGAAAATATACTGAAAAAGAACATATATTTTATATAGAAATGTAACAAAACCACCTTTTATTGGGTCCCAACTTAAAAAATGAGACCATATAATCATATTATTTAGGAACAACCTCAACTGTTTTCCAGCTCTACAAATCTGAAAAGTTTGAGTCATTTAGGTTCTTAATTCTATCACACTATGTTTCTAATTCTACATATACTAAATCCGTATTAAACCACATTGTTGAAAGGCCACTTAGGTGCATTCATGACGCTTCCATGTTGTCAGTTTCACTTGTAGGAAACAAGTGACATTCTCAAAGCAGAATTAGGCCACAAATTTAAAATTGTTTGTTTGGCCATAGATTCCCTTTCAGAGGAATTGTTGGTTGGGGAAAGTTTTTAAATATATTTTTTTGCATAAAACTATAAAAATATCTAACAAGAGTCAAAATAGGTTGAATATGGATGATTTCAGATTTTCAACACCCAATCAATGTTTTAAAATGATGTATAAGATTAAATAAAAACATTGCTTAAAAATGTGTTTGCCTGGAAAAATTGCATAGGAAAAAAGGGGTTTTCTTTAAATTTTAAAATTAGGGTCAGTATTCTTTTGTACATTAAAATTTTTTCACAGATTTTCCAAATTAGGGTCGGTCAGAAAAGGGCAAACAAGTGACTTTTTTTAAGGCCTTACCTTTTACATACTACCTACCGTGTGATTTCAGTTGCCTAGTATAGGGCAATGACTGATAGCACATCATTCAGATGCCAATGATTTCAGATATACATCAATGTTATGCTCAAAAGAATTGCAATAGTGTATCATATTTTATGCATAGATAGTTTTTTGTCTTGAATTGGTTTGTCTTCCTATAGTTCCTTTTTGTAAATTTTTAGTGTCTTTTCAATCATCAACATGGCTGTATATTTTAAGCTCTAACATAATGCAATTGTATTTTTAAATACAATTGCCTTTTGTTAGAGCTTTAAGTATATTAACATATTGTCATATTAAAATATTCAAACTGTTTATCTCTTAATGTTGACTGTTGACCACATCCATAAATTCCAATACGTTTGTCTTTTTAAACAGTATATCGAGAAGCTGCAAATACGGCCTTGTGGCTTTTTTTTCTTCATGCAGATACAGCCTTGTGGCTCTTAACCCTCAATATGCAACAAATGGTACTTGTCTCACTCCATTTTTGTGGTTTTTGGGTTTTTTTCCCGATCCATGTCAGTTCAAATATAGTTAATATTCAAATCAAAATAAAGAATAGATGCTTGATTAGCGGTTTTTTTCCAATTTATTTGCCATCTACTATAAAACCAAAAATATTCTCTCAAAGTTCAATTATCTGAGACCTAATTTTGTGGGAAAAAATATAACCACAAAACCATCTCACTAACATTAAAAGTGTAAACTCAGCATTTTTCAGACATTTACAAAATATATGCAAGCAAAGCTGGCAAAAAAATCATTTTATACGGAATTTTAAGTTTATTTAACAAAATAAAGGAAGCTTGTAAAACAAAGGGGTAAATTTTCCTTTATAGATTTCATACACCTATGAACTAAATCAAGCAAATCAGTGAAATTAAAATGGTATTACATTACAATTATCCACCACTAAAACGTGTCCATACTTTTACGCATCAAATTGTCCTTTGTCTGGAAATTACTGTTGGAAAGTACATCTGATCTTTGTTATTTTGGTAGACAATTTAGTGTTGATTTTAAGCAATGTTGTATTTTGTGCCCAAATGCCAAGGTCAGTTATTAAATGTGTCATTGGATAATTAAAAATATGGTATTCTCTTTTGTCTAGTATATACAAAAAGGTCATAGTGACATTTTTGTTATTTTTGTTATTTACTTACGTATATAGAAAGACGTACTGTAAGTAGTGTTACATTTATTTTTGCCCTTAAAATCAATGAAAGTGAAATATAATGTGTACGTATTGTGCTAAGGTAACATTTTCTCCTGTGCAAAAATAAAATTGGGCAAGATGATGCGAATTTGGCATGTGTAAAAATATTCACGTTGAAAGTACCTTAAAGGCACAATGAAATGTAATTTATGTCAGTGCATTAGCACTTTTTGTGAAAAATGGTAATAGCGCAGATACATTCTTTTGTACCCTCTTCCACTATTTCATCTTTATGGAATTAGTGTAGTAAAGATCATGATTATAACAATTCCAAGCACAGGAAAGACAATATTCAACAAACAATGCATCAAAATGTGGGGAGTTTTTCTTTTGAGTCTGAACATTCAGGGGCTTTTTTTTTTCTGAAATCATCAATTTCAAACTAAATTCACAATTGTGTTCACAATCCAAATATGGTTTGTTTTAGTTTCAATAATGTGTAATAGCCCTCATATCATGCTATTCATGTCACAAAGTCTGATTCTTGTTGACACTTCTTGCTGTTTATTTGCTTTTAATATCCTAAAGCAATTTCATCAGAAGATGCCGCAGCCGCTTACAATCTTGCCTCGCAACTTTATGTTCTTTATTCACTGGAACAATTCTTCATCCAGTTCCATTAAACTTTGGATCTGTCTGGAGGACCTCATGGCCATGTCTCACATCTTCTGTTTGCAAACTTCCTTGTGAATTGATGTGATTGATGTCTTCATTTCAAATTGACCCCAATTTTCACAAAAGTTAAATTCTCTGGGGGTGTAATCTCTAATGTCATCCATAGATATCAAAATAACAAACATAAATCATCAGTCAAATGAGGCTGTGTGTGTGCACATTACATTACAAATTGTATTATACTCATTTGAGATATCTCCAAAATCTTGTCAAACTTTTGGCCGTGATTTTAAATTTAATTTATGGGACGACAAACGGACGGTTGAGAGCTACAAGACCATATCTGCATAACAACAATCCCAAGGTCAAAAGAGTTCAAGATCTGATAGTTCTTTGAGGACGAATGATCTAATTAAATTATTCACTTGGAAAGAAACACAGATCTTATTATAATTTTCAAGATCTCTTTGACCTTGTGATTGTTATTATGCAGATACAGCCTTTTGCCTCTCAACCCTTGAAAGAAACATCTGGCAAATGTCATTATCCTGTTTCTGTGTTAGCTCTTAGGATTCTTGACATTAAATCGTAATTGTGCTGTGTTCTCTACAATCTGAAACAAAGTTCCCCAAATTGTGTTATGAACCCAATATAGATTTATATTAATTCACATCAATCTGGATTAACCTCAAAATCACACTATTCATGTCATGAGCTCTGATACTTTTTGACTGTTGTTGTTTATTTGTTTTCAACATCCTAAAGCAGTTTTATATGAAGATATCACAGCCACAGGAAAGTTTGCTTTAGCAATTCAAGTGTTCTTTATTCACTGCAACAATTCTCTGTCAAGTTCTATTAAACTTTTGATCTGTCTGGAGGACCTTCTGGTCATGTCTCGCATCTTCTGTTTGTAAAACTCCTTGTGAATTGATGCGATTGATGCTTTCATTTCAAATTGACCTCAATTTTCACAAAAGGTAAATTCTAGTACTGGTATATCCCGTGTGGTTGTAAGCTCTAAATGTCATCTGTAAGAATCAGAATAACAAAATAAATCATCAGTCAAATGAGGCTCTTCAATCTCTTATTACTAGATTAGGAAATAATTTAGTTTTAGTGCACTGTTTGTACAAGTGAATGTATGTAAGAATATTAATGATAAAGATGCACCAAAGTTTCAACTCCTACTGAAGGATAGGTCTGTCCAGCAGATAGCTGCCCAATATGTTCTGTTTTGCAGTGCCAAGTATTATATGAATTTAATAAATTTAAATGAAATATCATTTTGACTGTGTGCCTCTTGTAACAAGTTTGAAAATTAAATGTCATTTTGGTTATAGTGCATTATCTGTGATCTATAGAATCAGATTTTCCTTGATTAATATACACCGATTAGCATTTAATCATATTTTTGTGAAATTTGTTTTAGTTTATCTTGTCATTGTAGAGCTATTGATACAAAAGTGCCTCAAACACAACAACATAAAATCCTACGTCTATCCACCTCAGCAATTTAATGTCCAGTTCAATTAAGCCCAAGTTACGCATGAAGCTCCTTCTAGCCATGCATCTTCCATCTCCTGTTCGGTGAAACTCCTTTTGAAAAGAGGTGATTGATATCTTAATTTAAATTGACCCCAATTTTAACAGAAGGTAAAAGCCCTAAAGGAAACAAACAAGGTAAACGTATCCATAAAAATCAGAACGATGAACACATATTCTCAGTCAAATGAGGCTATTTGTGTATTATATTGCGAATGGTAATGCTACAATCCCATTACCAAACCAGAGACTATGATTGCCATTTCGATAGGCTACAAGATAAATGGTACTGTATATATCTAT
>JXSR01S037691.1:10706-21640 GCA_000969725.1 Ophiothrix spiculata
GCTATTTAAAAATCAGAACTGTTAGAGTGGACGTTTTGTTACCCCGCTAAATACCTTGGTCTTGGGTACAAGGTTACTGAACCCCGACAGCTATGTAGACCATTTTATTCTCACCAATTTTTTCCAAGTCATTTAGTTCGGTCAACTTGTGGACTTGACTGATTGGGTTTTGTGTTTATGATGCCCTCTGGTAGGCTGGTTTTGAAAAGCTTTGCTTGAGGGCGCTTTTCTGACTTTGTTGACTTTGATAATGTTAACTTTAGGGGTATAATACTAAATAATCAAAATCTGCTTACATTTATCTATTTCAAAACACATGGTAAAAGAAATAATATTTACAAATAATTGATTTTAGTAATCATTTTAACATAACTTGATCCTCTTACTTCATGTATTGTTTGTGTAAAACTTTCTCAACTTTTCAAAAGACGTACTGCAACTATATAAGATTAACTAATCCGTCCTCTTCCTAATCGCCCCATATGATGCCGCTAATTTTCAAAACTGTTCCATTGCACTGTGAGTAGCTATGAATATTCTAACAATTCCAATAAACAAACTTAATTCTTTCTTTTGACGCAGACAGAAAAAACACCATCGGTGTGTTATATTGCGCATTCGGTCCTATCATTTCATACATGAACGGTCCGCAAATAAATCTAGGTGTAAAATATTCATACGGCTTATTACGCTTTTATTAATTTTCGGCACAGCTGTAGATGTAATTGGTTTATTCCATGTACTTCTCTAAAAGCCTCGGATAAGAATGTAGGAGGGTAAAACGATTTGAATAATGTAATTGTTTTTATTGGTCGTATAGCCCTGTGGAAATAGCATTCCAGCTGCAACGTTGTCAGTTTTATATTGTCTTTTCTTTACCAATAAACATTCTTAATTTGACTTTATAAAATATCAACCTGTCAATTATTTATGAGTGTGCTTTTAGGGGAAGAAAATAAGCTTACTTAATGTGATCAAGAATATTGGGAGTTGACAATTTTGAGTTCTGAAAGATTTGAATTTTATCCACTTTCTGATGAATTTGATTTGATTATAGAACTATTATCCTTGGTTGTGAGTTCCCTCATCATTGAGATGCATGCGTAGCACCTTTTGTTGAAGAAGTGTTTCAATTATAAGCAGGATAAGTGCATTAGTTTTCCATTATTTTGCCATATATTTCTTTTTGTGCGGAGATAAATAAAGATTTGGATATATTTTTTAAAACAAAGTACAACACTTTGTTATACAATGCTTATCATTTTTACATTCAGTGCATAAAATGAATATACCTTTAACAGATTTGAGTTTGTATTTGAGTGGCCCATCATTTATCACAGTATCCAGTCCTTTGATTGGCTAATGGGAAATTAGCATTGCCCATCCCTAATCTGCTTTTACAGTCCAGATAACAGGATATTTACGCATAAGTCAAATCAATTATTCTGGGTGCAATGTATCACTTGGTGATTGGTCATCTTGAAAGGACATTTAGTCCATGCGAAAGTGTGAAAACTTTAAATGTCTAAAGAATCCACGGTCATGATCAGTTATGGATACTTAGATGAGTAATTAGTAGGAGACGGAGCAGTACAATTCCATTTCACTGTCCAGTTTTGTCGTAGCAATGGGGCGGAAATAGCTAGATTTTTTTATTCTTTTGCCAAGCCTAGGGGCAAGTATATGTGTGATTACACATTGTGTACAAATATTGTTCATGCTTGTTGCATTTTAACAATTAAAAGATATCTTTTATTGGAAATGTCTAAAAGTCCTGGATGCCTTAAACCTCTTGCCCATCATCGCCTGGGGAAAACATTTTCGCCATGTCGAATAGGATGAAATGAACTTATTTTGGCAGTTTGAAAACTGTTTGTTTAATTCCCACTTTAAAAGATGCATCTTTTTAAAAGACTGGGAGTTATTAGCCATGATAATTAAGAGGAATAGTGCAATATCTAAAATTATTGATGAGCCTGGGCAGAGAAAAAGGCTGAGAAAGGTTGTTACATTGTACATTCAACCTGAACAGGTCCAACTGACCGTGCCATTCCAATGACAAGTATTGCGAACGTTGGTCAAACTAGATGTACGCTAATCATTTGATTCATTTGGAATGGTCATGAGACATTATCACCACCTTAAGGAATGCCTCCTCTTCATAGGTTCACAGTACTTTCTCACCAAGTTCATTCACGAGATATGTGAGTTTTTACACCTAGTTGAAATGTTACATTAAATGGGGAAAGGAGGTACCAATGCATGTCTAGTTTAAATTTAATTGCGTTTCTTCTTTCTGACTGTCCATTTTGTAATGTGTTGGCATTGTGATAATTTGTCAGGCTGAACAGAGGACCTCTTAAACACAAATACCCAATATAAAAAACCTAACACAAAATTAATTTTCCAAGTTCCTGGCACTGAATTTTTATTGAATAACTGACAGATAACACTGCACAAAATCTGGATAACACAAATTAAATGGCATGGTCCTACAGATTTCCACTTATTACTTTTGTTTTGTAAAAAACATGAAACATGAAATTAAAATTTTGCAAATACTTGAATCTACATAATTATTATAATTTGTATAATAATTAATAGGTTGAGACAGTTAATGCCTTTTCAAAATGGTGAAGAGGTGCAAAATAGTCCCTTGGGTACATTTTTAGGTAATATTTGAAACTAAACCCAACAAATTATTGTTTAATCATATTCATAAATTTAAAAAATGCGCTTGATGAGTTGACAAACTTCCGCTCAATCTATAATAGCGGATGAATCTTCGTGGTGATTTAAACCCAACAGCTGGGGTATTAATCACAAAAGATAACCATAAAGTATTCATATCAAAGGAATAACTATAACTAACCAAATTTACATTTTCAATTTTCCTACTGATTTATTTATCGCATTTCGACGTGTCAAAAAGTTGTAAAGATTGCTAAACCATCTGCGGAATGAATCCAGCGCATTATGAGCAAGTAATAGGCCTTTCTTGTTTCTTTTACTTTTTAATCTTCTGGTTATGACTAATTAACTAGTTCAACAGTTAAAGCCGCCAAGAGTTGATCTTGGTGTATCATATTTTGGCCGGCGAAAAGCCATCACTACAAATATTTAATGGGTTGACGCAACTGGCAGTCATCTAAAATTCCATCACAAGTGTTGAGGATATTTTATCATCGTCACTTAGTAGTGCATCATATCAAAAAGTAAAATTATAAACCATCTTTTATGTGATGAAGTAGGGCAATATGCTCAAGTAGCAGAACAGTAGATTATAGTCGAGAGGCGTTTGCCACCTCTGGTAACCCATTCAGCGCCCTCAAAAGCTCAACAGTGAAAGCGATCCGTCAATTTGTCCCCGAGCCACGTCTAACCTTACCGTTTAATGACAGGACAGCTCGGCAAATGGGTTGAGTTTATACATGATGCTTTTGAACTGGACCCTGAAATGTTTTGCAATCGAGATTCAGAGGCAAAATCATAGGAAAAATTGAGTCAAGGGGTCTCAATATAGATGTGTCATTTTTAGGGTGTCATCTTAAGCTTACACTGAAGGGGATCAAGTAGGAGGATGATAAGTGAAGAAATAAAATGGCTGTTCTTGTTGAATAGATGACAACTTGTGGATTGTGAGGGTTTGCGCTCAGGCAAGAGCCACAAATGTCCTATGGGGGCAGATTTCTATCAATAACCTTTTTGATGATCAGCTTGTAAAGAAAATGGTGAAATGCAATGAGGATAATGCTAGTTTCATGGGAAACTTAAATCAGTTTAATTTACCTTGGTAAATGCTTTTCAAAGTCTTCAAGTGACACCTTGTCCCCGTACCAGGTCTGTCAAGTTATGAAGAGAACAAGTAGTTCATTTTCATTCCGCGGTTCTCAATCAATGTTCTAGTTACACAAAGAAGATTTGTTATTTGCAAAATGTTTTGATTTGACTGTTTTGTTACCATTCGGGGTAAAAATGAGCAATTAAGCTCTCCGAGGCATTGTCTTTTCACCTCTTCTTCCCAGGGGCATTAATGAATTGTGGGTGGTAGTCTTGTTTATTTTGCTCAAATGGAAAGTTGTTGAACGGTCTTGTTTGATTGGACGACACGGAAAGCTTGCGAAATCCCAAATTTGCTTTTGCATCTTGCATGTGCTATTTCAGGTATGTTACATTTTTTATTCCGTATCCCGGCAAAGCTCATCATGTTCATGATGAGGTGCGTTATGAGTAGCTTTTGTTATTCATGTTGAGCGTTACATTGTTCTTGTCACATTCTTTGGAGGTAGGAAACGAGGGGTGTCGTCATCGCAAGAACAAATGCTTGAATGATCGTAGGCAAATGTACTTCTTGACTGGGGTCGATTAACTTTTTTGCTATCAGCTGGAAGGCATATGCGTGGATAGATGCTATGATGAGGTGTCAAAACTAGACAGAAGTCTTGAGTGCAAAATTCTGCAACCTTTTCAGCCCTCGGGGGATGTCAGGTATGAGGCTATCATGCCCCTTATACTAACCTCAACATAAAAGCAACCAACCATATAAATTTTGGTCAACTAGTACAATGACCCATCTCTTCTCCTACTTAGGTTGTTCAGATTCACTTCATTTAAGCATGGTTTAAGTCAAGGAAAATGTCTGCTTTACTTAACGGATTGCGAGTAATTAATGGTAGTCTTTATGACGAGCGTAGCAAAATGTATCAGTGATTTTAATCTGTGCAAATCATTCAGCAATCATAACAAATTGATGGTAGTTTGCGTGCACAAGTGTGTTTTAATACGCTGGATATGATGATAGGTTATCGGGGTGGGGCATAATTGCTAGGTGTGTGATATGATGGAGCTGGGGAATGGGCTAGTAGTGCCGGGCAATTTGATGATTCCAGGCTCCATGGCTGAAATATCGGTTTGTGTATTCTTGATCCCCCTAAGGGAGATGTTAAGGCCAAGATACTCTGTCATTTGATTCAGATAATGAGGTTTACAGCTGTACTTGAAATTGAAGATAATTTAGCACACTTCAGACAAATTTAGTGCATTTAAGCTTTAAAATGAGATTTGGTATGACTAAAATGACATTGTATTAAGTGGAAAATTGAATATTAACTGGATAATAACAATTTGAAACTTTGGGATTAAACAAGGTAATAATGAGAACAAAATAAGAGAGTGCGACCAGTAACCTGTGAATCCTGGCATTTAATAGCTGACTATACTTTGGAATGAATTTCAAATCAAGCTCTCTTCAAAATTTAACAATTTCAATTGTGATTATGGTTATCAGATTTTGAGTTCTACTATTTGGTATTAAAGTATGGTCCAAATCATCTAGGAATTTTTAAATGGAGGCTTTATCTAAATGTTACAAAGAATCAATTTTAAAAAGTCCCAAACCTAAATCTCCTAAAAGTCCTATTTTTTAAGTGAGTCTGTTATACTGAAAAGAAGTCCTAATTTTTTAAGTAAATCTTTTATACTGAAAAGTGCAAAGTGTACGTGGTGTCTGCGGACTCAGCAGGTCAATCTCCGTGAGCAAATGTCCTTGTGGGCAGTGTGACAATTTTCCCTTCTTGCATGGTCATTTCACCAAATTACCATAAATTCAAATCATATGGCCAGCTAAATGAATAATAAAATAAACACCTACACAAAAACGCACCAGAAATAAGAGCCCTTGGAATAGCATAAACAAGGAAATGCATAGCAGATTGAATTTGTTGAGTCCGATAACGGAATTAATTTCAATCTTATGACTCAGATCAAACTTAGTACATTATTATTTTCCTTACCAATACTTATGCAGCCATCAAGTTGATAACACAAAGTACAATGCACTACAAGATGGCCAATCTTAAAGTGCTCGCTTCCTTTTGCGTAGTAATTAAAGATGTTTGACCAGCGCCATTAACATATTTGTGAATTGATTTCATTATTAAGATTATTGCATGGCCCGTCGTTTTTATTATCGTCAGTTTAATGAGCATCTTTGATTGCTAGAGTTTGTTGCCACGGATGAGGCCCAACAATTAATTATTTATGAAAGCTTAAATAGGCGCTGTTATTACTGATTATGTCCTATGACTATCATAGGTTATGATGGCTCTCTGAAGTACAGTTATTAAAATCAATAATAATTATCATTTTGCTATATTGTCTTAATGAGTTTAATAGCAATTTTTTGTCGGCCATGTATTAAATGAATGCATGAATTTATTTATGATGGTAATAATTTCTTGATGAGTAATATTGATGATAGTTTAATATTGGAAGACAGCGATTTTATTTTTCCTGTATGTATGATTTGTACAACATGAAAAAAGTTAGGATAAATCTGACAACTATAGTGACTTTTTTGTCTTTTTAATTGTTTTTAGACATTTTTCTTATTTAAATGGAATATATTCCTGTTTGAAATCAAATGAAATTGAAAAAGTCTCTAAACACCCAAAATGTCTCATTTTTCTAAACTTGTTTCCAAAAAAGTTAATTGATTTTAGAAAATAAAGGAAGATTTTGATAGTGGAAATGACTTTGTTTAAAACAATAAAACAAGTGGTTATTCAATCAACAATAAATGATTTTTGTCAATTGCCCATGGATTTTTGATTTCCGGTGGTGCACCAAGGTCGAGGAAGACCATCTTCAGTTTGTCAAGTGTAATCAGCGATAAAGCGTGAAAAATGATCGTTTTAGAAGAATAAAGCTTAACAAGTTAAATGGGTGAAAATATCATTATTATTTAACAAAAATCATAAATCAATATCACAATTAGCACTTGTACAAAAAAAAAAGAAATTAACAATATTTGTGTTTGACTTGGTTTACAAAATGGTAAAGTGGCGCCTTGTGGCTTAAATCTAAACTTCTGTTAATGTGCAAAATTTCCGTTGTGATATTATTGATGACTTTTTAATAGTTGTCCTGAAGCTACTTGTAATGTTGAATTTAGAGTTCAATATCTGGCTAATCTGTAATTTCATATAATTCTTTGTTTTTCTAATTTGGTGACAAGCATTAACTCAGTAATCCTGAAAAGACAATCTGGCAGTTATATATTCAGCAAGTTCATTTAAACAACTTCTTGTTTAAAACATAATTTTGACAGTAACTGGATATTATTATTTTTCCCATCTTTTGTTTTTTCTACCTTTGTTTGAAAAGCATAAACTTGTCAAAATGTAGATGAAGTGTATTATTCATTTATGCTCAATTAGCAAATTTATATATGGTAAAGATCATCAGCAGTCGACATGTATGTCAGAAATCAATAGCAGTGTTTCTAGATCTTTCATCGTGTTCTGTCTGTGACAAGTCATTTCCATGTTGTAGATTCATGTAATGTATTTAACATGAATGATTCATCGAATGAACTTGTCAAATATTTATGGTTATGATTTAAAGAAATTGGTACTCAAATTGGTTGAGAAACCTACAAGAAAATTTATTTCAAAATGATTGTAATGACTTTTCCGTCTGTTTGCGACTTGAGGGAAGTACTCCCACTTGATATGTGCCCCTTCTCTTTGAGTCTTATCTGTGATCTTTTCTCTGACTGGATAATTACTTTTTCGGAAGAATCCATGGTCCATTTCACGGTGTCACATTGTGTAAGCTTAGGGGGTTTAAAGAGATAAGCCAATATTGTCGATGCCCAGATTGGTATTGAACCACACCCAGGAGTAACAGGGGTGGGGGCTTACATTTGTTAGGTTTGGAATTGGCTTTTGTGGAAATATTTTGGACACATTTTTTGCAATGTTTTAGAAAACATGTATTTTTTTGTCAAGTATGTTATAAATAATTGAAAAACAAAGAGTTTTATGTAATGATTCAAGTACAAAAAAGTCAAATAGTCCCAACATATATAGCTTTCAGTTGAACATCATTTTAATGCCATTACCAATGTATATTGAGCAGGCCTGATATTGAGCACCCCTTCAGGGGTAAAGATTGTATTAGCTGGGAGGGGTAAAGGATTTGAACACAAATCTGGGTGTCTTGGAATTGGATGCCTCTTTATGGTTATGAATCAACTGCAGTAGGCTCGAAGGCAAGAGTAACCTCAGTGCAGTACTGGCCGCATGAGATTCAACATGTCTTTCGGTAAGCGCATCATGCCGGCCGATGATTTGATAATGGTTTGGTCAAGGGAATCCATCGGTATGTCCTGAATTCTATTTCATCATCGTCAACTCAGATATAATTATATACATCTTTTGTATTCTTTATCATGACTATGTTTGCAAACCATTTTTGAAATGTCAGACTTCTCAAAAAAACTTGCGTGACGTAAGTGTCGTCAACTAGGTTATGCCATACCGCTAAAGAGCAACGGCACCAAAACGCCCTCCCAGAGGGATGTCAATGTTAGGCATCACGTTTTACTTACGATAAAAAGTATCCAGCACTTAGAATTATAATGTTTGTTGCAAGTCTTACATTGTTTGATGAAAAGATTTGAAACTACGAAAGACAAGTTGTGTGCAAACTGGTCAGAAATAATTTTAGTAAAAAACTATCACTATTTATGAAAATCTACCATTAACAGCATGCCCTGTGGGCTTTTTAATAGAAAAATTGCATTTCAAAGCCTGTCAACTAATATAGAAATAAAAGGTATAAAACTAAAATGCTATTGTTGTTACAACTTTACATTCAGATAAAAAAATCTAAATTACTTCTGGCAAAATATATTTAATACACACAATTTTTAAAGGTGAGATTTGTACTTTTTGTTTGCCGGTCATACACCTTGCAGCTACTTGATGACCTTCCAGGGCTAGGGGTCATCATTTCGTGATGTAAATCTATGTTTTCCCATTAAAATCATGCCACGGGCTCCTCTGTAACGATGATGGGGAAACTACGGGTATGTGACCCAGCATTTAGCACCAGCCGAAAGTGTATGCATACACAATAATTGCGTCTGTATTTCAGATTTTTCTTGCCCTCAGCTATTTGCTATAGTAAATCTCTTTGACAAGTGTCTTTTGAGCATAATTGAATAACCTGTATACCGGGCCTGTATATAAGACATGGTACTGTAACTACGGCTTTTTATGCAATTTTTGTGAAAAATATCTCAAATTACAATAAATTTTTGCCCATTTGGGGTTATGCTATTCACAGTCATAACAAAAGCAATCGTTTTGGGAGCCTAAAGAATTTGGAACAATACACATCGTATTTTGTGTCTTAATTTTTTGGGATTGTAGCCGAGACATTTTGCCCCCATCATGACGACAGTAGCAAAAAATGCAGGATAAAAAAGTGTTAGTTTTTTCTTAATAATTGTTCAATAACCTTCGGCAATAGCATGACAATCATCATTGGCACTGCACATGTGGAGGAGAATTTTGGAACCAAATGGAAGCTTGGTACTGCTGACAGATAAGCTTAACACTGGATCTCCTGATGGCAAGTTGTCATAAGCAATTCTTGATTTCAAATTAATCTTTTTGAACTCAAAGTCAAACCCTAATGGTTTCTTTTTCCCTTATCCAAAGGAAAAATAATCCCTGAAAATTGAAAGTTTATTGTAGTAAAGTAAATCCGGTAGTTTTTTCGTGCATCGGAATGTTGTTGGCTTTTAAAATATTATACTTTATATAAATATGGGGAGAAGAATAACAGAAATTGTGTTTTGAAGGTGCGAGGTGAGATGCACTTTGAGATGCTTTCCAGAAATTTGCCCCAGGGGATGATGTTACAGGTGTATAATCGGCAACATTTTTGTAATATTCAGGACACAATAAAGCATTCTTTTCTTCTGGATAGTGCAGCTACCTCTTTTTTTCTTTTTTTGATGGCTCGACTCAATCTGAAATGATTGCCTTTTGACTTATTGAGCTCTGATTGACTGAAAGTTGGACTGTGATTTGTAACCTGATATCTGATTGGTTGGTGGATTACTATACTGCCTTCTGATTGGTTGAAAGTTTTAAGTGAGATTTCAAATGTTAAATAACATTGGTAACTATTAATTTTGATCATATATATAGATAGAAAATGTGCACATAGCCTATGATTTGTGGTTGGTTGTTGCCTTATTGTTTGGTGAAAGGTGTAAAATATTAAAGAAACCACTGCCTCAAAGTTCAATCAATGATTGCATAATTACTGGTTGAAAGTGGTATGAAAGTTAAGCAATGTTAAAGTTTTATGGCAAATTGTTTCATTCAAAGAGGCATCCCATAATAGATTTGATTGAATAAGAAGAGAAACAACAAAGAAAGAAAGAAGAGTAAATATAAGAAAGGCAAGAAAGTTTTACCACTTGAAGGTAATTGTCAATTACAGAAATGGTTCTCCACATAAAACAGGAATCCATCAATAGAAATTGAATATAATGTGTATTAACCATAGTGCATCATTGGTGATCTATCAGGCGTGCCCCGAGGTATAGGACAGACATATGGGTAATTAACCATATGATTAGTAAAATTGGAAAGCGGAGATGCCATGGGCGCAAAACATGCCCGGTATCATAATAAGAAAGGGACATTTTAGTTTTTTTTGTCTTTTTGTGAACATCTCAGTACCTTGGTGGTTCCTATCTATCAACATTGATGTAAAAGCTTACGAGTCCGCAACCGAATTTGATAAGTCACAATTATCATTTGGCCAATAGTCTTGCCCCCTTATAGCTTGCCCCTTATTTCAAAGTTAAACAATTATGGTACATCAGTTACAAAATGACTTAAATTGGTTGTGACATCACAAGCCTTTGTTATCGCAAAAGTAAGACCATCAGACCTGTCTAACTATGGTGGTGGTATCTGGTCAGTCATCACCTCAAATTCAAGTTTATCCAAATCCCCGATGAAATTGTGAGAATATAAAAGGGGTTTTATCTCCAAGGATGCCCCTGGGTTACGTAGGAAATCCACCGAGAGAAAAAAGTCAAATATTTTTAGAGATAACCCTTCAGG
>JXSR01S037691.1:57178-67363 GCA_000969725.1 Ophiothrix spiculata
GATAATTACTATCTTTGGCAGATAACACTGTCGATAATTACTATCTTTGGTAGATAACACTGTTGATAATTGCTATCTTTGGTAGATAACACTGTTGATATTACTATCTTTGGTAGTGTTATCTACCAAAGATAGTAATTATCTTTGGTAGATAACACTGTTGATAATTACTATCTTTGTGTTATTACTATCTTTGGTAGATAACACTTTTGACAATTACTGTCTTTAGTAGATAACACTGTTGATAATTACTATCTTTGGTAGATAACACTTGATGACTACCATCTTTGGTAGATAACACTTTTGACAATTACTATCTTTGGTAGATAACACTGTTGATAATCAGTATCTTTGGTAGATAACACTTTTGATAATAAATGGCACCTTTGACTGATAACACTAGTAATAATGCTGGTAGTTCTTGCTTTCTTTAGTTGATAATACTAGTAATAATTTCAGTCTTTGGACAATAACATAATTTAGTAATTGCTACCTTCGATATTTGATAAGCACTCCGTCAAACCATTCTTATCACAACAAGGCAGAGGTTTCAATCATCCAACACCTTGGGAACAGTATTTTGCAATACTCCCACTTAGACCGTGTTGTATTTAAATGCTATTGATTTGGTGACTTGTGTAATTTTTAAAATATATTCTTAGCTGTTTGCTTCATGATATGTGATGGCTCATCCCGAAAGGGGGAACTTTGTAGATGATAACAATTTTGGTATATCATTTCGTTACAGTGTTTTCTAAGCTTTAAAATGTCACCTTACTTGTTGAAATTGATCAAGGCATTCAAATTTTGCAACAAAATCTGCTGGAAAGTGTTATATATTTCTCTATTTTTTTGCTCCCTTTTGTGTTCTGTCGGAAAGCCCCCCTTTTTGGAGTGAGCCATCATATATCTTATTCCCCCCAAAAGAGGCTTAACTCTATCTCTTGTGCTAATTTCCATAGAAAATAACAAGACTCCTAATAATAAAACACAAACAAATCAATCTTTCCTTCATATCATGAAATTCATGTTTCTTTTTAAACCACAATATAATCATTGCAATAAAATAATTTTGGTAACAATTAATAATATAATACATCTATAATTACTTTAATAAATATTTACATTAGAAAATAAAACATTTTCAATAATCTCAATTACTTACATACATAGCTTTTGTAACCAGCAGCATTTAGATGACACCACTTGGGTCATAATCATTAAAATCTAAAATCAAGTTAGGGTTGGAGCCTTAAAACTGTTTTCTTTCGTAACTGTTTTGATTAAAAAAATCTAAAAAGAAAACCATACAAAAAGTACAAATATTTTTTGTACAAAGGAAATTGCACATGATGATGATATCTATTCATAGTATCACTCTTAAGAAATTTGCCAAAAAAGAGACATTTTGCCAAAAGAAGTTTTAAACAAGATTATCGAAATATTACTTGGCAAAAACCAATAATATCTATAAGCCATCTAAATTGATACATAGAGTGATGTTTTTCTAATTTTTTATAAAATTTCCATTTTTTTTAAAGACCAAAAAATACATTTTTTTTTAAATAGTGACTTTTTTGCAATTGTTGATGGTTTCTGTGAAAACAACAAATTACAAGTGATATTTTAGTGGCAGGATATGAAGAAATTTGTCATATTTTAGAGAGCACCAACCTTTGGATATTTATACCACTGGTCTGGTCAGTGTTTGTGTAATAGTACAACTCATTACTGTCCTAACCAGCTTTGCACAAGATTGTAGGTTTGGGAGGCAAGAGGTCTAGGGTTTTATCCTGCTGGGATATTTTAGTCACTTCGACTAAGGAGGAAATCAGGAAATAATTAATCCCTTAAAAGGGCAATTCAAGATCTACTTTTCATCCTCAAGGTCACCTCTATTAAAATTAAAAGGTCCTTGACTGGTATACTTTACAAATCCCAGCCCATATCCAGGGGGGGGGAGCGGAAGGGGCGTGCACCCCCCGTAAAATTGGCAGAATCCTGCAAAATCAGCCTAATTTGGTCAATTTTTTGTTATAAAAGCTGAAAAACACACCCTGTGCCCCCCGTAAAAATTCAGATCCTAGATCCGCGACTGAATCCCCAACCATTATTGCAAATTTACTTGCATTAATGAGGAAAGTGAGAAAGTATGAAATTTTCTAATTACTGTCGGGCCCTAAATAATAATTACAACACAGTAGCCTATGAGGAAATTTTAAATATTGAAAAGATTGTAATAATAACAAATAGCCAGAATTAAGAGAAATTTCAGCATATATTATAAATGTTGTACTGCCTTGTTATTTAGCTGGAAAAGAGGTGAGGCTTTCAGCACATTAGAATCATGAATTGCACCTTAAAGTTTTAGATACATTTTAAGGGTGGTTCCAAAGTAACGTTTGTGACCAAAAAAGTGGAAAATTTCACTTTTAAATGGCTTTAGCTCCTAGCATAGACATTCTATCCACGAGTTTATTGTTGATAATAGTGCCCACTGGTGGGACCAATATATGTAGGTGTTTGAAAATAAAATAAATTGCTCAAATCCTGAATAAAGTCCATGTAACGTTCGGTAACGTTTGTGACCTCGCACGGATATGGATTTTTGCTTTAAATGACTTAAAAGTTAAATTTCTTTGACATGTTAGCGAATTTTGTATTGCGCTTTCTACAGATGATGGGTGACATATTTGCAAATAAATTCATGAAGTTTTTGGAAATTCTATCATCAGGATTTCTTTTAATGCATTGTTTTGTTTGGTAACGTTTGTGACATTTTTGTGTAACTTTTTGGCAACGTTTGTGACATTTTTGTGTTAAAATTTGTGCTCATTAATGCACAGATAGAAAAACTTCACAATTTCTGTTTGGTAAATACTTCTCACGTACCAAGTAACAAACCAATGACTGAAAAAACTGCTCATATGGTCAAATAAAAAAAGTTGATTTTTTGCTTGAAATCAAAAAAGGTTAAGTTTTCACTGGAATGAGCCATAAACCAAATAGTAAAGAACTCAACTAAAAGAGAGCTTGAATAAAAACCAAAATATATGGACATCAACCATCTTCATCAGTGCCAAAGGCCTTATCAAAAGTCTTAAGATGGATGATTGATGCCTGTATGTGAAGCACCATATTGAAAGGTACAAGTTGCAAACTTTAACAAAATGCAGATTCTTATATTCAGACTGTCTTATATTACTAGAAAGAAAATTAATTAGGTTTTAAAATGAGACCTTTAGGCCATTCCTTTCTTAAAGTCACAATGAAAATGCACAAACATTTCTTACTATAAATTTGCTTGGCTGCAAACTTGTACCTTTTGATGAGATGCGTAACATATATTATGTTTATTAAGAAAAATAAACAAAATATTATTATTTACAATCATAATTGTATATAATTTGTAACCCTGTATTTGCCATTACCGACACATGGTGTTAAGCCATCCTGCATATGCAAGTTAACAACTAAAGTAGGGTGAAGAAAACCTTTTCACTTTTACGCGTCTTGTGCGCCGAGGTTAAAGTTCAAACGCAACTCACGCGATACTGGTGAGCTCGTGTGATTTGACAATCCTGTTGCTGCATGACTTGATGATCGATTTGATTGGTTTGTTGTTCACGCGCGGTGCGATTTGGTCCCGCCCAGAATGAAAAGGTTTGTTTCAGGTGACTTAAACCCACGTTTCTATGTGTTGTTGGTTTATTTATTTATAATATTCGGCTGAAAGCCAGGCTAATCCCAATAGTGCATATGCATTAAATTCAAGGGACGCCTCCGTGGTGTGATAGACAGAATAATGGAAAGAATTTTAGATTTTAGATGCAGGAGGAAACGGAAGTGCTCGGAGAAAACCTGAGAGGACGAGTATGGATCAACAACCAAATTCACGTACAACCTAGGTCCGACTGGGAATCGAACCCGGGCCGCAGCGGAGAAATGCGAGGTCAGAAACGCTACGCCAACCCGTCCTCCCATGATGATATGTGGGCTGCCATGGCACAATGATGCAGTTGTCATCTCCTACATGTTGCACATTGTAACATATCTGATGTATACAATCAGATAGGCTACAATGAGCTACATGTATGAGCCAAGAAGTGCATCCTTATGCCGGCGCGGCTCACATGTTTAATTGGCTAATTCAGAAATGAGTGCAACTTACCACCACATTTACAAGCTTAGTAAGCTTTATTTATTGAGGTAATGTCAGGTAGAAAGGCAGAACCAAGTAGAAGGGCTCAAGGCCAGAGTGAGCATTTTGTGAGGTTTGGTCCCAAGATGACATCTATTGGAGTTGGATATTAATGTATAATTAAACTCTACTTTTATTTGCAAGATATCATCTTTTTCTTGTTTGTCTCTATTTAATCATTTTCATCTGGTGCCCGAACTGTTCGACCCGAACCTAACATGGTGTTGCAGCTTGTGTGAAGAATTTTTTAACCACAGCATCGAATACATCTTCATCTATCCACGGGGAATAAGACCCTTTGGATGAGAACTTGCATTTATTGAATTTTACTTGGAAGAAAAAATCTGCTTTTATAACCTTTTGTTTCACCATCGGATTTTCCATCGTCTATTATTTTTGGGAATCAACACAACATATCCACTGATATCTTGGATATTGGAACATTGTATTTCAACCGTCAACGTATGGTACTTTTATGGATTATAACTTGTGTATTATTTTGGATTTTGCTGATAAGTTTTGATATCAACATCATCCGGAACTTCCTGCGCTATTTTACCCACTGATTTTGTATGATGTCATGTCGGACCTCATCTTGAACTTGGAACTGCTGTTTTGTTCAACTTGAACTCCATTTGATGTGTTCCTATTTTGATTTACCGATGGATCTGTGATTGACTCGGAACTTTGTTGTGACTCGCCAAACACAGGTACATATAACATAATAAGGTGCATTATATTATTTGTGATTTATTTGTAACTTAAGATTACCTTCGCTCTTGTTACCTCACTATTTTATTTTGACCTTTAGATAATATTCAAAATTCAATGATTGTTTTATTATCTCAGGCCTTTAGTTATATCAAATCCTTGTTTTCCCTTTTTGAAACTTATTGCAGTCTCACAAGCAACTTCCAAATATGGCTGATAAGGGTAAAGAACAAGATGTGAATGAACAAACATCTGGACCCGAGAGCAACAAAGTTTTGTATGATTTTGAAATAGCCGGTGTCTCTGTAAAACTCGCCCTAAACTGATTGAATAACGCCATAAAGCAAGAAAAAATTCAAATAGAGGAAGATAAAATCAAACTATAGTTGGAATATGAAGAAAAAGAAAACCAAAGAATTTTTGAATTAATACTATGTGAACTTGATTTGCAGAAGAGCCAAAGTGAAAGACTCTCATACTATTGTTTGGAGACCATCCAAAATTTGATAGGTATACTCCAAAATTACACAATAATCAAGATGCCGATGCGTATTTCACTGCCTTTGAATACTTTGCAAAACTAGAGGGCTGACATAAGGAAACATGGGTCCGTCGAATTCTCAATCCTTGCTAGGCAAAGCCTGTGCTGCCCAAAACAGCATCTGGCAATCTGATTATTATTATGATATTCTTAAAATTAAACGGCTGTTTTGGAAGCTTTTCAACTCACCCGAGAGGGTTATCACCAAAGGTTTCGAACCTCTTCCAAATCGGATAATGAAAGTATCAAGGCATTTATTACTAGATTAACCCATAATTTCAATTGTTGGGTAAAATATTCTAAAATTGCTCCAACTGATGCTCAAGGCATCACTCAACTCATGATCCGAGAACAGATTTTAGAGAGAGTTCCCTGTGATTTACGAAACAATTGCTTGTCAAAAACATTTTTGACACAAATGAATTAACTAAAGAGGCTGAAATTTACGCCAGTCATAGACCCGGGTATTGGAATAGAAAACCAAAACCCACTGTAGGCCATACTCAGAGGAATGATTCCTCACGTGAAGTACAACCGGTGTCATCACTTAACTTTGACTATGTGTACGCACGTGCGTTCCCAATTTCGCGAGAAAAGGGGTCATTTTGAAAGTAGGTTCGCGATTTTTAAGAAATATGGTTTTTCTTTTTGATAGTGTACTTGAAATTTAAACATAGGGTGTATTTTAGTGAATCAATAAAATATGGAAATAGCATACCTGTACTTGATTTTTTTCTTCATCTTTTTTTCTTCGTAATGACCTATTTTTATACTCAAGGTTTGTTTATATGCTCCCTGGTCACAAAATCCCCCGGGCAAAAACCAAATGACCTGATGATTTCACGGGACTTTCGTCATTAGCTTCAATGCTGGCAACAAGTTGCGAAGCAAATAAACGCTGGGTATCTGCCCGTTTTTTTGTGCAGGTGGTATAGGACCCAATTTACTAGATTTAGGATTGAGGGATTTCATAACACACAATTTAGGATATTTTGTTTGTCACTGTCTTTTTATTGGCGCATTAATATCTTGTAGATAACTTATATTTTTACCTTTATTCAAAATAATAAAAAAAAAGTGCTCCTTTAGTGATAAACTTTATTACGTTTTTCTAAATCCACTGGGATTCATTTGTAATTCAAAGTAATTTAAGTTTATTCGAGGAATTACTTTTCTACGTATTGAAATTACATGGGCGATACCGCGGAGATACCTCGTATAAAGACCCCATAAATCTGGCAATAGAGAGATATGGTGAAGCACACAAGTCCACTATTGTGGCCAAACTCAACGGATGCCGAACTGGTGAACTTTCTTGGGACAGGACAGCCTGCGTGAGGTATAAAAATAAGTTGTGCAGTTCCAGTAATCGGCTTGAAGATGGAAATGATGTTGGCCTCTTTGATGACGTAATAGTTGCAAGAAAGAACACCCAGGACAAGTGGGCATTGGGACGCGAGCCGAGGATGAGAAATAAAGAGAGAGCAGTTGTTGACTACAAGAACCCTAAATGACATAAAAAAGTACCCAAAAGTGTACCTTGTCATCAACGTCTATTCAAAATATTCAAATGAAGAGAATGCCTTCCTCTACACCAACAGGACAACTGGCAGGACTGGGAAAAGAAAATTGATGCCAAACCTGTCCTTGTAATGACTCGAGCACAAAAGCAAAAGCAAGAGTCAAACTTTGTGCCTGGTAAACTTGAACTACAAAAATATGTTCAAGACAGAAATCAGCGTCAAAACACTCGCAATCAAGATGGAAGTCCCCACATCTATAACGTATTTGGTCTTGGCACATCTTGTGTGATTTCAAAGGTTTAGTAAGTTTATGTCAGCAAGGATTAACAATTTTGCAATAATAAGCACTGCTGGTGGGATTATATCTTCACATCAATTTAAACATGTGGTCCCCTGGTAAATTTTATGTGCATATTATGGTTGTTTTTCAACCAAGTGAGAGTAAAGAGGTTAGTTAGTTTGGATAATTTCTATAATTATCTGCATATTTCTTTACATTATTTGTTAAACTTCACAGGTACTGACAAAGGGAGCATACCCGTATGTGATGAAAGAATTCTTAGCCCCCAGAACAACGAGTGGCACTCATAAGATTTTGTCACATGATGGCGATTTGTGCTCATCTGGTAGTTTATGAAGACTTGCTACCAATTATCGATCAGCAGCTACACCATAGTCTGGTCCTTATTGAAAGTGTCTATTCGTCATCTTCCTTTTACAGAATTACAAAGCAACATGTCATATATTGCGAGCGTGACGGCCTACAAGGCCAAAAAAAACCCGACCGACCCTATTTTTCAGCCCGACCCAAACTTTTTTTTATTGAAAAATATATTTTTTTCCCAAAAAAAATATGCATAACTTACCGAAAACTACAAAAAAATGTTATATTTTTCTGTTTTTTTTTCGATATTCAACTCTCAAAATTTTTAAGATGTCCCAAATTACTACAAGAAGTATTTGATTTGGATGTCGCGGGGGAAGTTGTGAAGGCTGGAGCGGCCGATCGACCTAGCAGTACGTGGAAGAGTATTAAAAAAAAAATGGCAGAATGTCATCTACCACAGAAGGAGGAGGGCAAGGGCGGAAGAAGAGGATAGGGAACGGATGATTAAGCCAATTTTTATCTCTCGATGATGTTAATGATCGATTAAACATCAACGAAGAGGATCACATGCATTTAACATGAGATAATTTGATATATCGTATAAATAGGGGATGCGAGATTAAACCTGAAATAATTAACTACATGTATTCATTTATTTCAGGCTACAAAACCAATTTTGTTCTTATTCTCCTGAAAGTAGGCTTCTAATGATTTTTCCGTGTTATTTTTCGGTATTAAAGTTTTACATTAGGCCAAAGAAAAAAAAAAGTCTGTCTCAGCTTCCCGAGCGCATAGCTTTTAAAAATCCAAATTTAGCGATTTTTTTTATTTAGGTTTTTGAGAGATTTTCAGTTTTCCCATCTTTTTTCCTACTAATGGAAAAAAGTTAAAAAATGGCCGCGAAAAAAAAAAAATAGTGGCCGAAAAATGAAAAAATAAAATAAAAAATAAATAAATAAAAAAAATAAAAATAGGGGGTATTTCCGCATCCACAGAGCCCTTTTTTACTTTTAAAAAAAGCATAGCGCTTAGGGTTTTGATCTAAAGTAAGCTGAGACAGAGTTCTTTTTTTTTGGCCTTATCAAAACAAAGTTTTTAAAACCCACTTTTTTAAGGCCCTATAAAAGAAAGAATGAAATGATATAACCCGGGGAGATAAAGATAAAATCCTGGCAGATCTATTGGTTGGAGAGAGATGAGAATGACCGGCCCAAAACGGCTCTTGAAGCTTTGAAGACTTGTGATAAGAATCAATTTCCAAATATATACACCATTCTTCATATTTTGGTCGTATTTCCTGTCACAAGTGCAGAAGCAGAGAGGTCATTCAGTGGCCTGAAACGCCTGAAGACCCGTTTGCGTTCCTGAAACGCCTGAAGACCCGTTTGCGTTCCACTATGAGCGAAGTCTCACCTTAATGATGATTCATCGAGACCAAGTTGTGGATATCAAAGAAGTAGATCGGACATTTGCTGCTGCACATCCAAGAAAGATGCGTCTGGCTTTTATTTTAGATGACCCTCGATCATGACCACAATTGATCAGAAAAATGATGATGAACATTATTGCTTTGCTAAAGTAGCACTTCTTCTTCTGCATGTACTTATTTTGATTCAAAGTGTTATTTTAATGGCCTACTCGAGAAGAGAACGAGCTCCTTTGACTGACTTTTTGGAAAGCAGTCAACTTAAAAATATATCAGAAAATATTGTTTGCTTTGTAAAACTCTAAAACGTAGGAGCTGCCCCTGGACCCCCACGCTGCTAAGAGCTTTGCTCGCTCAGCTCATCAACTTGGGCCCCCCCTACCCACAAATCCTGGATCCGCTGGTATCTTTCCAGTATATTTATGGAAAAAT
This sequence comes from Ophiothrix spiculata, assembly GCA_000969725.1. Taxonomy (NCBI): domain Eukaryota; kingdom Metazoa; phylum Echinodermata; class Ophiuroidea; order Amphilepidida; family Ophiotrichidae; genus Ophiothrix; species Ophiothrix spiculata. The sequence continues at coordinate 66,620 of JXSR01S037691.1, forward strand.
CAGAGTATTAAAGGAGCCTGGTCCGATTGCCTCAACTTTTTTTCAAACTTTTTGAGATTTTGGTCCAAAATGTTTCTCATATTCTTCTCACAACCCATGTGAAATTTCACAGATGAGTTATGTTCGGTTTTGGAGATGTAAAGAAAACATGTCCACAAGGTGCGCAACAAATCCATCCACTCATCATATCCTTGCATATCTTATCGTCATATCATCGATACAAGTTAGATTTGACAACTTCGGAAATGGAATCGGATACATCCTTCTTCGACGAGTCTCTGAATATTCCTGGAACATCTGACACATTCGAAGGTGACCCTATCACGTGTACTTGTCGGTCAACGTGCATGTCGAAGAGATGCCCATGTAAAGCACTTGTACGAGATTGCAACAACCTTTGCGGAACCTATCGGAAATGTTGTAAGAATAATAAGCCGGAAACACTTGGAATGTTGTAAGAATAATAAGCCCACAAGAATTAATTTTGTTTACTGCTAGCTCAGTCATACAACTATGTGACCATACCCAATACTATATAGCTATAATCATTTTATGCAAAATGTAATCATAATTTCATGAACAGATAAACCTAAACTTGCTAAACGTGTTCAAGGAAAATATTCATAAATCATTGTTGTCTTTACTTGTTTTGATGCAACCTGGGCATTAGGCTGATTTTGAAAAAATCGAAATGTTGATATTTTATCGGGCAACCCTCTAATTTGGTGCATTATGAGTCAAAAA
>JXSR01S037692.1:0-14365 GCA_000969725.1 Ophiothrix spiculata
GCGTATGTATCTCGTATGTTAATTGTGCGACGCAAATAATGCCAAATTTGAACATTCTAGAGCTGGTCCGGGAGCGGGCCATAGTGGTAAACAAAGAGTAATGGAATCATGAGATAAAATGTTTACACAAGTAAAATGTACTCGCAACATAACTTAATACGTTCGATCACTCAAAAAACTCAAAAAAATGGTTTTGCAAGCGAATTTAGAGGTATATTCACATTTTTCAAGTTAAATTTTGAATAATTACAAGATGTATAACAAAACGTAAAAACTAACAAAATAAAAATAAATTTTACAATTCGCTTACAATTTCTTTTAATCTTTAATACAATAAAATGATATCTGCAAAAACATTTTTTGATTTCATTCATCTTTCTATGATAACGCGAGTTTAAAAACATCAGTGCAGTGCAGACAGCATGCTAAATTGGCAAGTTTACATTTCATTTTTCGCGGGAAAATCCCTATGCTCTGCGCGCGCGCGGTGAACTCTATGACGCGCTGTGAACACCGAAACGTAGAATCAATTATTTTAGTCCGACTGATTTTAGTGGTGTGCGCCCTGATTTGAACAACGGCTGCGAAAGATATAGAAAACAAAGTGGTAGGTATTCATCATGAATTTCATGTAAGGGAAACATTTCGATTAAATGTGTAAAACTTAACATTCCAAGTTTAAAAGAATGAGTAAAATACTGTTATCTGTTCAGCGTACAAGTTGTTAGTAAGTTGATTTTTGATTAAGGCTAGTGATGCTTGCCCCACTGTGTGTATGTTTTTACGATTTTTTTACTACCGCACACAGTGGGGCTTTATTAGTGGTCCAAAAGTGGTAGAGCTTTGTAGCACCGTAACTCAATGAGAGAGCTTACGAAATCGTAAGCGCTACTATATTTTTTCACTAAAATCATAAAACCATATTTTAATAACACGAGAATGCACTTACAAATCTTCTCATTCACCTCAACCTATTCAAATGGCCATTTGATGACAATTTCCTGTAGAAATTTTGATTTTAAAATCGCCTTCCAAGTGCATTGAATACCGTAGAAATTGTCATTTTATGTTACGTAAAATATCATCCCCCTATTACGAAGTTCATTCATGATGTACATTGGGCATTAGCATTAGTCCGAACGGAGACATTAGATGAGGCTGAAATTCGTGAAAATGAAACGCCCGGTTTTGGAATATAAATAAAGCCCAACTTTAGGTCGGACTTAGTAAAGCCAGCAAGTAAAAATAACCGACCATAAAGTTGGGTGAGCACAACTAAGTTTCAAACAATTCTTAAACCCACAAGGGGTGTACAAGAAAAGGAGAGCAAAGCGCCCTTAACAAACATACATTGTATTCACGTATTAAACATATAAGGCATTATTAAATATACCTGAGAACAGTTATAAAGAAACAAATAATAAACATTTTTTTTAAAGAATGTACAAGTATCACTGGTCATGCGTTCTATATTGAGTAACCTAAATAAAGCGGTGCAGTAACACATTCCCTTACTGCACTTTGTTTTTCATGTCGTAATTCCCTTAATTTATGATATAAATTAGTAAATTTGGTATCATATGAGAGGGGAATAAATATATTTTGAGAAAATGAAAACTGTATGTGTTTAGCTAATTTGGTTTTTAATTGGGATTAGTTAATGTGTTAATTAATCAAAGCGGTGCAGGATGCGGAGCCGCAGGATGTGGAGCCAGTGAATCACATAATTGAGCGCTACTCCCACATACTTGCATAGATTTTCATAAGATTCAGACACAATGATATCATGGTAAGGGTACATATGTGACATAAAAATAAATGGAATTGAAGGTGATCTTGGTCATCTAGGGTCAAAAAACCTCTATGGTCAAGATAGGTAGAAGTGGTTGGAAAATATGTCACTATTTCCACATACATTCATGAATTTTCATAAGACTCCAGTACTAGGATACACCTCTAGTGGGTTGACATGTGGCATGACCGATTGGGGGTAAAAGTATTTTTAGGGGTCATATGGGGTCATTATTTGTTTTATGTTTAATCACCCTGAATAAGCGATTAGATACTTATGAAAAACTAAAAAAGAGGTTATCTGGAAGATATTGGGTGGTACTTGTGAGGTATGTAGCTATATTGAATATTAAGCAAGTTCTTGGTTACAAAAATGGCATCTGAGAAAAAAATATATATTTTTGAATTATTTGAATGTTGTACCCTGTATATTTTCTGCACACCCTGTATAATGACCTTGAAACTATAATAGGATGATTCCTTCCTTTTTACCTTTTAAGAATATATACTTGTCCTATCTTAATGTGAATAGTTTTAAAGTTTAAGTAACGCAAAGTGAAAACTCCTGGTTTTGCTCATTTTCTGTGTGTTACCAAAAAGTAACCCAATTTACGGCGCATGTAGTGCTACACAAAATACATTACACTATAGCGGCAATACCACTAGCGAATGTTTGCATTTATTTAATTTATAATTATTCTACAAAAGATAGCTAAATTTCTTCTTGTCTGTATTGAAGAGCTTGTTCATTTTAAAAGTATTTATCCCTTTTAAATAATATGATGGGATGTACTTGTTTCTGGCCAAGTTAAAATTTGGGCAGACAAAAGTCAAAAATGTAATGAAATTCATCACCCAAATCCAAATTGCATAGACTACAAATTCTGTCCTCTCTATCATTGTTGTTAAACCTACCAGACACAATTGGAATTTTGTTTGAACCAGTTCTGAATTTGCTTAGTGCAATCATTGGCGTAGCCAGGGGGGTGCGGAAGGGGCGCGCGCACCCCAGGGTCTAAACAAAAAATGGAAAAAATAAACGTAAAACAATAGGAAAACAATGAAAAAGGAGGCAGTAGTCCTAATTGCTGCTAATAATACATTTGGCGACCCGTCCAATACAGGCAGGTACCCCTAGTGACCCCTGGATCCGTCGCCGTTTTGGACTAGGTTTTTTTTTGCGCACCCCGGGGTACACAATCCTGGCTACGCATATGGCAATGGCTTTTTTTTTCTAGATAGGTCCACTAGGTGGTTTTCGAGGTCAAGATTGTTTTTGAAAATACGATAATTAATACAAGTGTTTGAATGCCAGATGTCTGCTGGATCCTCCAATTACGACATTGTGGACCTGCATCACATGATCACAGTCACGGGTATAATAATTTTTAATAAATTAAGTTTCTCCATTCGCGTTTTTCTTTTTTTGAAAACGATGCTTGTTGCTACGGTGGTTTGCGTGAAAGTCGCACGTATTTACAGCATGTGATTGGTTAATTCCAGTGCTTGTGTCGTGAAGCGCCGACAATCGCACGTGTTACACAAGTCGATCGAGTTAAACGATGCAGTACCATACGCAGGGAAACTTAATAAATAAAAATACTATAAACAACTGAAATAGTTGATCGTAAAACACAATCCGATTCACTGTGATTATAATCTTGTTCATTCGGATCGTGTGGGGAACTATTCAAATTCCGTATAGAACCTCTACCGTACGCCAAAACAAATGACCCATTTAATGATTACAACACCAAATTGATATGGCCTTGAATGTTATAGCTAAATCCATTGCTTTTGAAGGGGTAATTTTAATTAGGTCGACAAGTAGCGCCTGCTTATCATTTATGATCCCTGGCTGGAATAGTCAAACGTCTATGAAATAATGGTATGGCCAAATTACGTCACATTAATATTAATGAAATCCCATGATGCAATCTGCAACGTGACAATGTTTTGTTGACATCGTTTGAACACCGGGAACGCATTTGTAGACAAGAAAAATCACATCCAGATATCGCCTTTAGTGGAAATAAATGACCAAAGTGAATAGTAAGTTTGTTTGATAATAATTATATGAAGTAATCAAGCCAATTTGTTTGGAGTCATGTTGTCACAGGTAGCCCTAAGGTGCGTTTCAAAATCCTGAACGCTGGCTCCATTGAAAATACGTGGTTGCAAGGTTGCCGAATTCGCTTAGCGTCAGTGCCTCATATAGGATATATGAGGCACGAGTTCAGTGCAACTGAAATAGATACCTTTTCAGAGTCATTCTTTTTGCAGCACGTAGCTTGCAAAAAGATTGACTCTGAAAAGGTATCTATTTCAATTTTATGATCATGACAGAGTCCAATATCAGTATACACGCTGCTACTATAAACAACGTTTTGTCCGAAGTTATTTTGTCCAATATCATTTCTTCCTCAATCATTTGGTCCAATTTCAAATTGTCCACTTACATTTTAGCCACACCTGGCGTACCGGTATGGAAAATGTTTTTGTTTACCACGTTGTAGAATACGATTTTTACTGCATTTGCAGTAAGTGATTTTTTTCGTTTCTGGTTGATCTAGGTGAGTTTTCTGAAATTTGCAAGCATTTTCAGTGATGTTTGGGGACAGAAACCTTGACAAAAATTGGCAATTTAGTACTTTTTACGATTTGTTTTACCTTGTTGTTTTACCCCATAATTTCCCTCATTATTCGAAGCCCTGCCCTCCTTCCGAAATATTAACCTTGATGTCTAGATAACATTTTAACTATTTTAGCTTCTTTGGTTCATTTAGCTTGATGAATTAGTGACTTTTGTTCCTTATTATGAACAGGGTCCTAAACTACATCATTATCTTTTTAAATTTAAAGTATGGATTATTTAGATAATCAAGTACCTCATTCTTGTCAATGAACGTTTTCTCCACCCTATTTGATAGTTAAATTTTTTTGACCTTTTTCCAATTTTTTGAAATCATGACTTTTAACTTAGCACATGCTCAACTCGATTCTCTCAGGCCTAAAGATGTATGTAATGTACATCAGTTCAGTATTCCCGCTAATGATTTTGACTTTGCCCCAAAGTGACATAAAGACTACATCTCGCCATTGCCAATTTTGGAAAGATCACCTCAAAAATGAGAGTAAGTTTGAATATATAGGCCTACTGAATAAAACTGATATAAGTGAATGTTGTGTAAAAACAAAACCCTATTTTTGACTCTTTGTTTTTGGAAACCCTTGTGCCAATTTTGCGACATACGGCCTTAGCGGGAACACTGCACATCGGAAGGCCTGTGTTGAGGCTAGCCACATCCTAATTTGTCCAATTACATTTTGTCCAACATACTTTTTGTCCTTGTCACATTTTGTCCAATTACATTTTGTCCAAAATTATTTCATCCAACATACATTTGTCCTTGTCACATTTTGTCCAATTACATTTTGTCCAAAGTTATTTCGTCCAATATACTTTTTATCCTTGTTGTATTTTGTCCCCTGTTATTTCGTGCATGAACTACTATTGTTGTTTACAGGGTTGTCACTAGACCGGCGGAGGCGGGCGGGACCACTCGGTTCTCATAATTTTTACTCGGCACTTAGGTGGATTTTGAGTCAAAATACCCGGCACTCAACTTGACTCAAGGCTCAAAAGTTACAAAATCATTGAAGAATCAATAAAAAATTGAACAATTATTATCAAAATTTCTATTTTCTTACTATTTCACACAAATTTTACTCTGCACTAAAAGTTGCCTGGTGACAACCCTGGTTGTTTAAAATAATTCTTGGACACGAAAATTTTGAGCCTTGCGTAACACAATTTCGTGTGCATTTTACGCGAGTACCCAACGCTTTCCAGGCACGCTCAATGTCGCGGCACTGTGAATTACTGATTGGAAACGGTGTTGCGTAATTCCCGGTGTCCCGTTCTTGTCACAACTTGTGGATACGCGGTGGCTGCGATCAGAAATCATGAATGTCCGAAATTTATTTGAAACAATAATAGTAAACTGGGAATGTAGAGTGCTCATTGGATGGCAAGGTTGGCCAATTTAGGGTTGGTCATGGTCACAGATTACATAATAGTAAATTTTTCAAGAAGAATTTATCAAAATGCTCAAATTTCTGCTAAGTATTAACTTTTTCAGCTTTGATGTGACACACCTTCTTGATCATTGAAAGCCTTTTTCGTTATTGCTTACTTGATATAAGAACATTTTAAATAATATGGACAAAAAATTGTCCCCCGGTTTCTTTTGCTTGTGATCTGATTTTTTCAAGACTGAAAGTAAAATTAATCCACCAACCAACACAGCTTCATTTTGAATTTCCCCATCTTGACACAGGTTTTAAAGATATATTCAGTTATATTTTTTGGGCATGTGTCAACTTGCTTCATAAATTAAGTTTTGTAGGCTATATAATTATATTTGTATACATTACAATTTACATTCTGAAATTAAAAAAGAACTTGTAAGTTGTATTTTATAACAACACGATGCATAAATGTAGTATACGTAATACTTGAAAATAAAATCAGCTTATTAAGTTTCAATTTGCGCATGTTTGATAATATCCCTTGGAGACCTTGCATCTGTTTCTTATATTAAAAAATGTTTGGGAAAAATAGGATGCTGGACACACATAAAAGCCTGTTGCTCTTTAATAGGCCCAATGTTTAGTTCCCTGTTTCCGCCGGCCCAAAATATGCAAAATTCCCAAGTAATTCATTATTTGAGATGGTTTCATTATTTGTTAATATTTTAAAAGACAAAAAAGGCAAAGTGTTTATAGCTCAAAATAACAGGCATCTCCAGCTGCTGCATCTCCCAAATGTTATGATATAAAACAGTTTCAATGGGGGGGGGGGGTTCATGGCACATTAGTAACAGTGAAAGTATTGGCATAGCGTACTCAAAAAAGGTGATGCTGGTTTTGCTCATGAATGGTAAATAATTTTAGACATTTTCGTCATCTAAAATTGAAAGTTGAAAATGACAAAAAATGCAGTACATAATGTTTCTGTGTTTAATATGCATAGACAAACACAAAAAATTCTGGTATGTATTATGTATATATACCGGATCATGTAGCAAATTGGACAAAATATCAATGACTAGATTATATAATTTAAAAAAAAACCAGAAAATGACAAAAAAGTAGTCATACTTCTTGACAGAATGCAATTTGACGAAATGTTTTTTGACTTTAAAATAAGGATGGACCAAGCATGGAGAAAATAACATTGAACTATGTTTACTTGGACAAAATAATAGCAAAAACATAAAAAAAGGATAATGACAATCGGATGTAAAATATACCCAATTTCTAAATCAATCAATCAATAACCAACCAACCAATCAGTATGTACTTGCATGACATGTGTACCCCAAAACGTAAAATGGACTAAATAACATCAAATTGGACAAAATAGATTAGACTCAGGATGATATGTATAATGGACCAAATAATATTGGACAAAATATAACAGGGACAAAATGTATAATGGACCAAATAACATTAGACAAAATAAATTTGGACAAAATTAACAGGGACAAAATGTATAAAGGACCAAATAACGTTGGGCGAAATAAATTTGGACAAAATATAACAAGAGACGAAATTTATAACGGACCAAATAACATTGGAAAAAATAAATTTGAACAAAATATAACAAGGAAGAAATGTATAATGGACCAATGAAATAACATTCGACAAAGTAAAATTGGACTAAAAGTAATTGACAAAATAACGTTGGACAAAATGTAAGTGGACAAAACATGTTTGGACGAAACGTACTACACCCCATCACACTAGAGTTTGATGACCTTTTTAATAGTTGTTGCTGTGACTGCGTTGAGTGTGGGTTGTATTGTGATTGGCCATATACCGAAGTGTATGTTTAGTCTGTTTTTAAAATGAGAGATTTTATTAAGTTTCCCTGCGTACTGCATGCCATTGTCGTGTAACTCGAGTGTAACGCGCGCGATCATCGGCGCTTCACAAGCACTGGAATTAGACCATGCAATCATGCGTTGTAATACTTGTGTAAACGAATTGACTTTCATGCAAAGTTTGGTCCAAACCACTGTAGTAACAAGCGTTCTCCAAAAACCCTGCAAACGAAGAAACTTGATTCTTAAAATTGCTATTTTTTAGTATTACTAGTACTTTTAGTCTTTTCAAACTCATAGATCAGCCCAATAGAATCTGCCTAGTGCCTTATCTTTTTTACTCCAGTATTTACCAAACTGACAGCTTGGAGTAGCTAATTTAATGTAAAAACAATCAACAAACTATATTGATCTGAGCTAGCTGAGCCATGATGGGACATTAGCAATGACAAGACATTTTTATGAATGAAAGTCACATGTCATTTTTGGTGGGAATTTTATAATTGCCTCTATGCTTAAATGGCTTAAGCGTAATACTAATAAACTCTGTCTTAATGTAAGTAAAACTGTTAACTTACAGGTTCTAAGAGGTGCTTTAGTCACATTAACGATGATGATATTGCAATTTGTGTACAAATAAAACCAACCCGACTTGTGTAAAAACCATTTCTAGGTATATTTTTATTGATGAGAGTCTTACATGGAAAAAGATAAAAATGAAAATAGAATAAAACCCGTAAGTAATGTATTTGTGTAGTACTCTGGCATAATGAGTTGGAAAGTCGTGATTTTCAAAATTGAGTTTATGACATATTTTAATTCTCTATAAACTCAGCTTTCGAATGATATGTCATACTTTCTTTCAACAATCTTCATTTAGAGATCGAAATACAAGGCAGTCCACTCAAAATCTAGCAGTAGAAAATTGTTGCAAATCAATTTTGAAGTTACTGAATACTATAGTGTTTAATAGCAAAACGCGATCAATTACCTGTGAACAATTGCACTTCCCGGCATAATTGACCTTCAAAATGCGAGGTATAGATTAACACTAATGCCTTGATACGTTTTATGTCAAAAAACTAAATTTGATCTTTTCACCATATTTTTTCTTTGGCAGCCATTTATTCAAAATCTTCAATCGCGACTTTCTGCTCATTTTGCCAGAGCACCACTCATTTGATAAAAATAAACCCGTCAAGACCACTTGACTTGTTGTATAACTTCTCTGCATTTCTATTACTGTAGTATTATATGGGGCACTTGTAAACAAACACATGTTAATAGATCTTAAATTACTGGACCTGATTTAAGAAATCTTAAATTACTGGACCTGATTTAAGAAATGTGTTCTCAGAAAAAAATGTCTACAAAAACGAAATACAGATTTAAATTGTACATGCTTCCAAATGTGAATCTTGTCTGAAAATTTTGACTTACGACATGAAAACGCAAATAATAGAAATCACATTGTTTGACGTGACTTTGACCTAATAAAGGTGTTTGTATGAATAAATCTTAGGTACATGTATCTGGCATGAAAAGTTAAGAAATATTGAATTTATATTTTGTTGTTAGTGCAGCACTCAATATATTTATGACAAAACTAAAATTTACAGAATTCTAACCTTTTGTCTCATCTGAACTATAGTTCAGAAGAGACTTAGCAGTCACTCTATCTGTACATAGTATGTGTGTGGTAATTTAAATTTAAATAAAAAGATAAATACCTTATTGTTCCTATTGTTGTTTTAAATAATTCTTGGACATGAAAATTTAGAGCCTTGCATAACACAACTGCGTGTGCATTTACGCGCGTACACAATGCTTTTCAGGCATGCGCGATGTCACGGTAGTGTAGATTACTGATTGGAAACGGTGTTGCGTACTTGCCGGTGTCCCGTTCTTGTCTCAACTTGTGGATACACGGTGGCTGCGTTCAGAAATCATGTTTGTGTCTGAAATTTATTTGAAACATAATTTAATTTCTTCATTTCAATAATAATCGCCCACTGGGCGGCAACATTTCATGAGGGGTGGGCAATTATTAGAGACCAATTTCTAATATCAAAATTTGCATAAAATCGCTAAGTAAGCTTAACAATTACTGCAACTTACTGTTATATGCACTGGCGTGCCCAGGATTTTTCCTTGCGGGGGGCTAAAGGGGATTTGCCGATTATGAGGGGGGCTGAGTGGGAAAAATCATTAAAAAACAGACTGATTTTACATGGTTTTTATAATCTTGCAGGGGGCTTTAGCCCCCAAAGCCACCCCCTGGGCACGCCACTGATATGGCCCCCGATAACCTGGAAGTACTTACAATTTTTCGTCATTTCCGGATCGCCATCTCATTGGTACCGTTTCCTGTTACTAAAGATTGTTGGTTAAAACTTAATGATACATGAAAATGCTACAAAATTGAATGTTTTTTAACACTTCTCTTTGAATTTTTTTGGGGTGGGCGTTTAATAGAGAATGGGCGATTAATAGAAACAATACGGTAGTGGTTATTGGGTTTATAGTATGCTATGCTTCCCTGTTTTGTAATTCAGACATAAGACATAATTAAGAAATAAGACAAATTATTTTCTTTCCACATAAATGCAAATACAATGTGTACACAATGTAATGGTACCGTACATTAATTAAATATAAAAATTGTGGAAGAGAGCAACAAAAAAAGCCAAAGCCATGTCAAGTTCTTCTCTCCAGTCTCCGTATTACAATAAGTCTTGCCTTCCTCCCAAACCACAATAAGGCTTTCCTTCCTCCCAAACCACAATTCGATAGCCAAAGAGTGGAATGGGAAGGAGGTATGGTGCAACCTCAGCACACTTTATAGGTGTTAATTTTGTCCTAGGTTTTGTCAAAAAAGGGGGGTAAAATCAAAGAAAAATCTTTGAAAAGGGGGGGGTTGGGTTAAGAAAAAATGAAGAACTCGCATGGTTACCACTCTTTATGTTGACTTGGGGGACCGGGCTGGTAAGATGGCATCTATTCCATCTTCAATATGAAGAAGTTGGTTCGTGAACCACAAGTCTGTAAAGGATTTACAATCCAAGTTTGTAGTAAAGGATTTTAGCTGTACATAAAAGGTTTTGACCAACTTTCACTTTCATTTTTCTGGTGAAAGTTTGGTCAATGTGGGATCACAGTTTTTCCATTGACATTTAATACTGTAAAGGGATTAATTTTCACTAGGGATTTAATTTCGCTAGACTGTAAATTCACTAAATTAAATCCCTCGCTAACAGTTTATTTACCATTGAAACTAATATAAAATGTTTTAAATTAGTGAAATTAAATACTACCTAAATTGCTGATAAATTGAAATTCACTAAAAATTGTCTTCGCCAAATTAAATCCCTTTACAGTAACCTGAGTGTCCTGTGGTCAACTTCCTGATCATTTCGGGAATTTGATCTCAAATGCCTTTTAACCTTGTTAAGAGCCAACCAGGATATGCTCAAGGTCAAAAGTAACAATTTATGGGGCAAGTTTGGTCCATGTGTAGTCAAGGGTAAAATGAAAAGTGTCTAAAAGGATTAATATTTGCCTGATACTTCTGCTTACTGTAATGGAATTTTAACCAAACTAGAGTCACGTGCAACATTGCAACCCTTATTTGTTGATTAGGTCAAAGGTCACATACCATGGTCAAGATCATGTAAGGTCATGTTGGAATATGTTAAGGTTATACAGTCAAGTTATAAAATAGGTTGAATTTGTCAAATTAGCCTTTGAAAAGTTGGAAGTTGGATTAGAACCAAACTTGATTCATGAATATAATATTATGGTGACCTCCATTAGTTGAGGAGGTGAAAAGTTGCAAGGTTGAAGGTCATATATGAGGTCAAGTTGTAAGATGGGCTGAAATTGTAAAATTTGATAGAGCTCTTCAATTTGAAAGATGAAATCCAATTGGAACCAAAGTTGGTTTATGAATATGATATGACAACTTTCACCAAAGTTGACTTTCACATACCAAGGTCAAAGGTCATATTCAAGGTCTAGTTTTAAGAAAAAAAAGTCAAACCACTGGGATCTCATATACTTCCAAAAACCATTGTTTTTTATTTTTGGGTTCTTGAAGTAAAATCAAAAGTATTATTGGATTTAGCGACAACTTTACATAATGTGTTTATTCCATCCTAGATCAGTAGCAATGGCGTAGCTATTGGCCTTTTTCACAGTTTGATGCTGATGGATGTTTCTGCATTTATCGAGGTTAATCTGCTTCAAGTTGTTCTCACCTTGTAAATTTTGACTATTGTAAACATGTAACTTAATTGTAATTTCTGATGTCTTATTTCCTCTTAGGTAATGGTGATCTATATGTACATATAAAATATGCTAGATGTGTCCTAGTGAGTCTACTATACCATCTTGATTACCGGGTTCGATCTGATTGTCATACCATTCCAAATTCTAGAAAAAGTGAGTATGAAATACTATTCCAAATCTTCATTTGACTATGAAATCAACTTAAAGCAATATTATAAGATTTTGATCAGAAATGGTTTTCAGTTAAAACAGACTAAAATGAAAGAATGTGACTATCTAAAAGTGTTTTCAAGTGTATTTTGTCAGAGCTTGTCAAAAACTTGTTATGTAACAGAAAAATGGATAAAAGGCACATGTAGATTTGTGCTCTCCATACTAATACACGTTGAATTAAATTTGGGATTCCAAATTTAATTCAACAAATGGCCATGCCAGAAAAAGTTAACATGTTTATTAAAGCCAAATGGTTTGGAGGGTATTAATATCTACCAAAACAAAACCCAAATATAAGGTAAAAAAATCAAAAGTCATGGATGACAGGGGGTGCTCCATTGTAACACTTTATAGCATTGCTTTAACCCTCAAAGAGCCTGGCTTTTTCGACCCACCTCACAGCCAGGGGGGCGGATTCCGCCCCCCCCTTCCGATCTCGGAAACCGATTGACGAATCATCATGTGTAGGGTAATGGTGGATAGCTAGGACCCTCACGAGTCCATTGGTACCAAAAAAATTGAAATCGGACCTTGTATACCATCACAGTGACGTCATAAGTGACGTCGCGTCGAAAAACGCAAAAATCGCCAAAATCATGGTTTTTCGCTATTTTTTCGAGCAAAAGTTGCAATTTGTACCAATAATGTGTGTCAAAGTATACTTAGGCATTTTCTTACTCCAAATAAATCAAATAAATACAATTAAACATAGTGGAAGTGTATCCTAATAACAAAAAACACGATTTGTATGTAGTTTGCATTGAAAATCAGTTTTTGGTCAGTTTTTCGATTGACCCAGCCTGTCATTACGGAACGCCACGTCCCAACCCTAGGTCCGATTTTCACAAAAATGGTCTTAACATAAGCGCAATGCTTGAAGGAAAAAAGTCAAGAAGTTTCAGCGCGAAAAAAATAACAACCGGCGGAGGTATAAAAAAAATTCCGCCCCCCCCCCCCGGCTCTTGGCACAAGGCCTTCAAAACAAATTGGATGGTTTTAGAATGTATGGTAGTCATTTGTTGCAAAGTCAAAATCCTTGGAGGGAACACAGACAGTTTAGTGATTGGCCATCTTTTTTTTTCACGTACATCATTGGGCCAGTGGGGGAACTTTTCAGAGTTGAATCTCAGAATCTTTGCTTGTTGTCTATGACTTGGTGAGAGAATTGGGTCAGATATATTCTAAATTAGGCCTATTCAAGATCTTTTATACTCATTTCATAAAGTACTTAATCTGGGGTAAATATTTCAGGGGAATTTATTGTCTAGAGAAGCTATCAGTCCCATGTATATACAGGGGAATCATATTTGTACAAACATACTCAGCCAAGAAATGACAATTTGGCCTTTAATATTTATAATTTTAACTAAAACAGGTTTAGATTTCTCAGTATTATTTTGACCTTCATATTATGTTATTTTTTTAACAGGAATGTAAACGTATCATTAAAAAACTGGAAAGTTAAATGATTTGATACATCAGTGTAAATACAAAAAATATTCTTGAGGGAACAAAAAGTTGAGTTCACCATGGCGACATCATCAAGTGGTTTTGCTAGTTTACACAGTGCAGGCAGTTTAGGGAGTTTCTTCCCATCAGTATCCACACCCCCAGAGTCACTGAAGCAGATGGAAGGAGTCCCTCCAGCCCTATTCAGAGACAAAATCGATGACCAATTTATCTGTGGGCTCTGTAAGAATGTCCTTCGCTATCCTATGCAGTCGGGATGTGGCTGTAGATTCTGCTATGGGTGTCTCTTTAATTTTATTGGGTAAGAATATCATTGTTTATACCGATTAACACAATTTGAGCCTGTCAATAGTTTTGCTTGCTCAAAACAAACTCAGTATATAAAACAAACATTGACTGCCTTTTTATTCTGGCTACAGTAAAATTTTCCCTTGAGTGACCTTGGGACTAGGCTATCATACCATTTTTGTCTCACCTGAAAATTTACAGAAGAGACATAGCAATGCAATTTTCTGTCCGGCTGACGTCTGCCGTCCGGAGCGTAACTCGAGAACCGCATGCCCTACATTGATGATATTTGGTGACTGGGTAGACCTGGTGCCGATCTAGATCTATCAACATTTTCGTTGCAAAATATGCTAATTAAGTACCTAATTTGCATAATTTATGTGTAAAATGCTTTAAATGGCATATTTTACAAACCGTGCACCCTACAT
>JXSR01S037692.1:22532-51212 GCA_000969725.1 Ophiothrix spiculata
CTTTTTAAAATTTTGTTTAAATGCAACTACTATATGATGAGCAGTATTTTTATTCGCTGGATGTTGTTATTTGCTACAAACACAAGTAAAGTTACAGACTGATAAGTATAATTTAATTAATAATTGGCACTAAGACTTATACCGCACATTTAATATGATAACTGACAAAGTTAAAGAAATTAAACATACATTTGCTTCTTTAGTTCTTAAGTTCATGTGTGTGCATTACCGAAATGAGCTCCTTGGTTCACCAAGGAGAGTGATTGGGGTTGCTCAATTTGAGCTCCTTAGCTTTTCCAGGAGAGCGATTGACTGAGCTCCTTGAATTTCTTAAAATGAAGGACTGAAGTTCATCAGTTGTGCTTGCTTTGACAAAACTATCACACAGATTATAACTGTAACTCTGATTTTAAAGAGAATTGATTCGAATATCCTATAGCTATTTCTTGTTACCAAGATAAACTTAATAGTGTGATTTTCTTTTTTACTGGCCAACACATTTAAAATTTTACAATTTGTTGATTGATATGTTGATTCTAGCTTCCCATAAATTCAGTCATAACATTGTCATTACCAGAACAATATTTTTTGAACTTGCTGTCAGGCAGACTGATAAAATATCCCTTTAGACTTGTTTCATTTAGGCGTCAAAGGAGTAAAGCGTCATAGAAATTCTTTTGCCAGAGACTGATGTTGCCTTTTCATGTAGTCCCTGTTTTGTCTATCCTTCTGACATGGCATCGCAAAATTGCAACAAGTTTATGCAAAATAATAAAACAGATCTGTTACAAGGCAGTCCAGTATTATGATTCATCATGTAATTGTAATAATAATTTGTTTTCAAGTTCCATCAGGTCTAAAGTGAAGACAGTTCTTAGGCTTTCCAAATAAATAATATTACTCTATATGGAAAAGCTTGTTAGGCTTGTTGATCTGATTTTTTTAAATGTAACCAATAAAAAGTTTATGAAATTTGATGTCATAGTCCGGAGAAAACTATATACAAATTGCTTGAGGAGCAAAATATATGATGAAGCCTAATCCATGAAAATGGAACCAAAGTGAAGCTTTACCTATGGAAATGATTGGAAGTGTGAAGCTGTGCAGATTCACATTTGCCAATAGGGGGAAACCTTTGCCTATATTTGGGGAAGCATGTGCAGTGGTGAAATACTGACCTTGGAATTAATTAGCTCAGGTAATGAAAGGCAAAGTCTTGATGGGTTGTTCAAGATTCAAACTGACCCCTGCATTGGCAATACCTGTACGGCCTTACCAATGTCAAATTATATTACTGCTTACTGGCCTAGAAATCAAAATGTCAATATCATTCCAAGCTGATTAGACAAGGTTAGCACTATTTAATGTTTGATAGTGAGGCTGATAGTCCTAAAAGGTCACAAAAATTCAAAATCATAATAACTGCAAGATGTCAAATCTCCTTCCGATTTGTTCCATTTTAAACAAAACCTCAAATTCCTTCAAACCTCAAAATGATTTTACATCTGTTAATTTATGACCAAACTAGAGAGCTGTTTATGCATAAACTACACCGGGATGTTCACATGTGATTTGTTATTTTATGCTGTTTATGATGTTAATTTTTGTCCAACACAACAAACCAGGATGTGATTTATACAGTGATTATGGCTTTTTCACGACATGACGTCACAAATTGCATAATCTCGACCTTGCTGTAAATAAATAATGTGAAACTTGAACTTGATCATCAAATGATTTCTAAAATAAATGTATCGTACTTTGTTCTAGCTGAATTTCCTTGCTCGTGTACCTTTCTTCCTATATGAAAGGAAGTTTATTTCAAAAGTCTGGAGATACTTCATGAAAAGAGCAGTGACCATAAATTAATTAATTGATGCAGTCACAAGTTGTCATTTTAGAGAATGATCTAAGATTGCGCAATGATACATATTCTTCAATGAGGTCTGAATCATATATTGAAGTATTGCCAATCCTTGAATTCATCAGTAGTTTGTACACTAGTTAATTAGCTTGTACATTATACGGTACTTTCCTAGTAACCAATGCATTTTCTGGAGAATTGGAGTAATATCTTCACATAAGACCAAATGCAAGTCACAACACAAGCAGCAGAATTTTGAACCCTCTGGAATATAGGTATGTGTGTATCTGGAAGGCCATATAACTAAGTATTACATTGATCAAGATGGCAGGTAATAAATGCCATGAGCAAATGTTCAGTAGTCTTGCGGCCCCATTTTATACAAGCATATGAGGCTGAACAACATAAAATTATTGTAACCATCATTCCTGAATCATGCTCAAAAATAACACCAGAACTTCTGTGGATGTGTTACAGGTTGTGTATTAAGGACATCAAAGAGGGATAACATATGAATTCCTTTAATTTCATCCTCTTTTTTTACTTTAGAGACAGTTGCAGTTGACCCATTACATATTCAATATTTTGTTGATATTCCATCAGAAACATACAAGCTTCAATTATGTCCATCTTTAAAAAGTGGTCCAATTTTAGATCCCTGAGGGACACCTGCAAGAGATGATTGAAGCTTTTGTTAAAGAGCTATTTATGGCAACAGATTGGAAATTGTCATCTGATTTTCTATATCTGCAATGCAGACAATCTAAGAAATATCATGACTCATGGTATCAAAAACACCAGAAGTAATTGTATCTGTTTGTTATCCATGTTTCTCTGAATTAATGATCTTGTTTCAAATTTCTATTATGGCTAATGCAAGTGCTTTCTTATTGTTATTGTTGAAGCTTGATGAACATGTACAACTGATGTGTCCTCTCACAGAAGTGAACTGCATTTTCAAGAATTATGGCTGTAGACATAGGGTAAGTTTAATTACTTGGGCCAAGTTCTGTACCAATCACTTACAATGCTCTTATTAATTTAAAAACATTCTGTAACCCTAATTATCTAATGCTACTAATATTTGTTATGGTAACACAGATTTAATCATTGAATGAGATATGAATGTTTGGTGAAGAGTCACAATATGGCAGAATCCTTGACAGTGTTTGAGAATAGCTTGTTTAAATAAAACAACAACAAAAACTGTTTTGATAAATGAATCAAGATACATAAATCTTGTTATTTTGAAATATGAGTGCTGAATAAAGTTGCAACTTTCTGAATTTGATCTACATGTATGTAGCGCTTTGTTAGTGTGTAATTGACAGCTACCCGTGGATGAAATGATGGTTAAATTCTATGAACCAGCACTCATTCAAAAGAAAAATATGAATGCTTAATTGTGCAGTTTTCTGAAAATTTGCACCTGAGCATAGCAATTCTAAATTTTTTATTTGGAAGCATTTCTGCACAAATGAGATACCAAACAGAATAGATGAGATGAGTCCAAATTCTATGAACAACAATAGCTCCCCACACAACGCTGAGTTAAGTGTTATGTTGGGTTAGTGATTGTTATTTTTTGATAGCATAAGAAAAAGCAAACAGCAAATATATTTATATGAAATGAGATATTGAGCTAATTTTATGAATCCATGCAACCAAGTATTACATGTAAATAGCACGTGTATTAATCAAATATTTACGTATGTCCATTTGAATACGTAATACAATGTTAAACATTTGTCCTCCAAAAAAAACACCTTGCAAACAAAAAATTCACAATCATGTGAGTTCTATTTGCAAGACACTCCCATTAATTTTAGACTTTGATTTTAGCATTTGATTTCATGAATTATCAGTTTCAACTTTACCTTACTTTAGCACTTCATGCAAGAATGGATTAACTCGATTCAGTGTAAACTATTTAAGTATATAATTGAAAAAAACAAAAACAAGAAATAATGTTGACAAATTCTCAAAGGTTTTATGCTTTGTATGTGTTGGACTACATTGGTCAAAAATAAAAGTTACATGCACAAATGAGACAATTCATCAAAAATGGGCTGAAAATCACAAAAAATTGTATGCACAGGCAAAAATGTTCATGCACAGAGCAAAATTTACTGCATTTGTGCATGAACTTTATTTTGAACTGGTTAGGTATGTGTTGTGCATGAATTCTTGATCAAAGACTCCAACATACAAATCATAAGATATTTCTATTTAACAAAGCTTATTTGAGTTCAAAATCTTATATTGTATGATTTTGTTACACTTGTATGGTATGGTTGATTTATATGTAATGGTTACTGAAATTTAAATCAAATCTAAATTCAATCAAAAAAGGTCATTTGACACATGTATCTATTATCATTGTCATTGATTCTTAATATACGAAATACTTCCCTTAACACTTTAATCCACAATATTATGCTATTTTATTCACATATTGGTAACATAATTAAAGGTTGTAGCCTTAACTAGCGATCCGCTGCAGCATTTTTTGATCATTCAATTTCATTCATAAATAAAATCTTGTATGAATAGAACAAGTGTGACATCATACAATAGCAATAACTTTTTGATGGTAATTAAAAGGGGAATTCAGTTCATGTTATGGTTTTTAGGCGTGTACTTTTAATGGTTTAATTTTGGGAATTGTGACAGAACATCCTCTTCCATGAATGATTTTAAGCCAACCACTAATATTTGCTGTTGTATGGTACTCCAAACCACTAACCATAAACTAGTTTTATTAAGTTCACTGGAATTTGAATACCGGAAAACAACAGTGACCCAAGTCCATCGCTATAATTTTTAAGAAAAACAAACAAACAAACAAAAACTTAATAGTATGTCTGATGTTTAAGTTATGTTAATTTGGCTCACAGGGTAGGTCAATGAATCCAATTGCCACATGCAATATATTTTGTTTTAATATTTGAGGTTGGAAGTGAAAAATATATTGTAAATTTAGTATTGAACACAGGGTCTTTTTATAGTTTTGTCCATAACACATTGCATTTTAGGGACGTTTCTTGGAATTTTGTCCATGCAACAGCTGGGTAGATTGTCATATAGATACTGGTACAATTGGAATGGGAAAAGCTGTTCTGAATATATTGTAAATTTCAGTTAATACAGAATCAAATCCCTTTAATTAAAAACAGAAAAGTTGGGGATGGAAACAGAGTAAATAATTAAGAAAATGCATAATGTACTCCAACAGCTGTGTTTCAGACAGTGATTACATTGTACATTAGTTAGAATTTGTCCTGTATCACTTGCAAAATGAATAGTGAATGTTGTATATCAAGCACATCAAAAGTTTGGGTATAATGTTATCACCATTTATTCAAAAGTACAGAGTGTCCACAAATGATTTATACCCAGCTATTGGATTTTTTTGTGGAGCAGTGGGTAAAGTTTTGGTCAAATCTTTCAAATTTTCAAGTTAAACATGTCTTTAGGTTTGTAAAGAATTTTGAATTTTTCAAATCCCATGTTCCTGTGGAAAGTTATAGAGATTTTTTCAAACTGGGTATATTTTGCGAATTACAAATTTCTAATCAAGAGAAATATTGTTGAACTTAGACATTAAACTAAAAACTTTATTCCTTTACTTTTCTAAAGTAAAACGTAAAATACAATTTAGGTTTTATTGATTGACTGTCTTTGAGAAAGAAATAACAATTTTGGTTACGGTTGAACAGCTTTACAATGACCAGTACAAATAATGTTAGATGTTACGCGCCTACGGGAAACCCGTCTAATGACAACCAGAACTTAGTCGTTTTGTATTATGGGTAACAACTCGCGGAAGGACCAGTATTTGTCGACGGAAACTTCAACGAGGGGAAGTTAGTTGACATAATCAACAGAACTGTGTTTCATCAACTTCTCCGCCAAAATGGTGTCCTGCTCCATATATCTGATTAAGACTATCTCGCTATTCTGAGTAGTAATAGAATCAGAAGTCTGCAAGAAGGTAATTCTTTTTTAGATCATAGAAAATTACAAAAGCACAGAAAGAAAGTTTAAATTTGGTCAAGCTGTATTCATTAAACTTTACAATCTTTTACTACAGGTATTTATTCGTGGAGAAAATTCATCATGGCTTTTGACCGCGGTCGACATAGATAGATAGATAGATTTATTCGTATTACACCTGCATTTGTACAGATCAAAACCACATTGACATCAATTTTCAATTACGTCATCGCACAAAGCAATGAAGCATGATTTTTTGATGAAACCTATGGAAAATATAGAAGACTAATCCACTATTGTAGAAAAGCTATTGATTTTATGAAAAATTATGATTTAATATTTTTTCTGATTTTTTAAAACCCGGTATAAATCATTCGTGGACATTCTGTATCAGTTTATAATTGTATGAAACATTGTTTAATGCTCTTATCTTTTAATATAATGATTCAGAAACCACACCTGGTACTAGCTCTTTCGGAAAGCAAATTTTCCTGTAAGGCCACACTAATTCAATTGTTTGTCTTAAAGCTCACCTAAATTTGAAACCTAATGCGGATAATGCGGTATGCTGGGTTTTTTCCCCCTTTTTTTAAAGTAAAGTTTTCCAACTATACCAGGCATTACACTTGCCATTTTCGCCATTCATTTTCCATCCATTGATATTTACTTGTATATAAAATGTTTTCAATATGTTTGTTATTCTGCCAATTTTGTGATCCGCAGGACATGATTTGTGATCTTCAATGGGGTTTTATTTGACGAAATTGAAAAAAATATTTAAAAGAAAAATTCAAATTTTGACAATTTAGCGATGTTAATGCGCATGTTTAAACTAATGTGTGCAGCAGGTTTGAGATAAACAATAGTGCGGCCTAATCAGGCTGCCTATTCCATAGTTTTGTTATTCACCATGCAAACTGCACTCTTATACTTTTGGTCAAAAAACTCCACCACCCATATTTCATGATAAAATATTGGTGTTATTTAGGCTTATTGACAACACCAGGTAACAAACTCGAAAATTTGAAACTCAAAAATTTAAAACTCAAAATTTTGAACTTGAAAATGTTCAACTCAAAAATTTGAAACTTGAAAATGACAACCAGAACCATCCTTAAAATCATTTCTGAAAGTTGGAGAAAGTATCTTCCACATTTATGATCACTTCAATACACATTCACAGTTTTAATATAGCAATGTATGGAGTGACAACATAATGTGATGCAAAGGTGTCAAAGTGCGAGGGAAATTGATTACCAATTTCACTTGAAGTTTTCAGATACCTAAAATAATTAGTTTCCAATGTTATACAGTAAAGAATAGGATGACAGATTCTCAAAACATAATAACGTGTGAAAGTGGGCGACTTGTACATATTAAATGGTAACATTTATGCAATAGCCCAGCTACACTTCATGAGATAAATGATAGGATGGGTGAAAATTTGCCAAACTTTTATCCAGAAACCTCTACTTGGCATAAAAGCATGACAGGTTGAATGCAACAAGTATCATCATGCACAGGTGCAGTTTTCAGGAAATTTCCTGAAATCTAGACATTTTGTCAAGAGGTGCTTTTCCATGAGATTTTTGTAATATTTAAGAGTAGCATACGATCAAACAGTATTGACATTTTCTTTATTTTTGTAAGTCTTACTGGCATCTCTGATCATGACAAACATACAGGATTTTAAAGGTGGACTGTACTAATTTGGGAGGAATTTTTTGACCAGAGTATTTAGTTTAGTTCAAATCAAGGGAATTAGTGTTAAGGTGTATTCAGACTCTGTAGATGTCTATTGGTAGATGCCCAGCAACAACACTCGATATCGATGTGCGCCACTGCGTCATACATTAAAGTTTTAGGTCATCGAAACACATTGGCAAAGTTTCAAGTTAAAATTCTCAAAAGTAAAATTAGGTTTATTCATAAAATATTGGCAAAAATTAATGTTAATGAGCATATTTTGCCAATTTTCCTCATTAACTCCATCAATATATTGGCAATAGAATACAAAGAAACTTTAAACAGGAATATCTCCAAACTGTTTGTCTGATTTGGCTCAAATTTTGGAATTAAGATTTTTTTGCCTAGCTCTCTGCAACAGGTCTATTTTGATCTTTGTGAATTTGAAGATTTTGATTTGACAGATTCCAATAGTTGACAATGACTTGACAGTTTTCTCTGTCTTGAGTGACTATACATACATGTATAACTTCATATTAGCTCTCGTTTTAGAGTATGATGTTTAATTTGATCTTGTGGCGTCAACCGAAGAGGATCATAAATGTGACTTGTGTGTCCCATCATCAAGGATCATGGTCTTTGATTAGCACAGCCCTATACAATTGTAGGTGTTGAGCATCCTGCAGGACCTGTTGCTATGGGTGATCCATTCCTCATCCAATGGTTTTTATGATGTACATTTTTTTCCAGAATGTGAACTGGACTTGACTGTTTCCACATGTTTCAAGCTGGTGGGATCCATTGCTGCTGTATACGTGAGATTAAGTTTTGAAAAATACAAAATCTGTATTTGACGAGATCCATGATTTGTTGGTATACTAAATATTCGGCGATGTACGTTTCTGCTATTTTGACTTTCATGTATACAGGGTGTCCCAATAAACATTGTGCATGGAAACGTTCTGATTTACTCAGAAGTTTGGCATATCAGCTGATCGAAAATTATATTATTCTGAAGCCCATAGTTTTGTTCATCATCGCTGAAAATATCACAAAAATCCATCAAGGCAAACCAGACATATTGTTGATTTTGTCAGCTTGTATCATTTTCCTCCTGCATAAAAAGAATCCTGTGGTTAAGCCTGTTCTCAGAGGGCTTGAAAAGGGTTTGCAAAATTGACGCTTGTGAAATTTACTGTAAATGATCTCTCATGCTGTTAGAATCACCAACGTCTCCTCAACTTCCCCATTCAAGCCTTACTAATGCCTTTACTTTAGTGACGCCCGGAAAATAGCAAAACCTTAATACCCACTGGAAATTAAAAACACTGCTCGTCAGCGCGCCACTACCGATGATCGAGTAGTGTCTAGAAACACCGACTTGCTTTTTTGCTATGCCCGGAGAAGTCACGATCTCTGCAAGCAGCGGTAAGTCGTCTATTTTCAAGCACAAGCTAACCTTTTTGGCTGATAGCTCTCAAATTATCATTATCTACATATTTCATAGACCATTTTAGAGTGTCTACCGAGATTTTTCGGCCACTCTTTAGTCGTCTTTCGATAGGTTTTTGTTGGGCTATCTCGCTACCTAAAAACAATACGACGCCATTTTGCATTGCACGTGCTTGTAAACAAGAGCTTCCGTAAGCCCCTTATGTAAACCCCACGTTTAGACATTAGCTATGGGAAGTATATATCTAATGTTCTATTTTGCGTCTGCATTGTCTGTGACTTTCTACGCCTTAATTGAGAGGACTTATGTCGCGGTTTTCAACTCATTTTTCGGCAAATCTCTTTTTTTACATGGATTAATCAATTATTGATCATGGGTTTCGTTACGACTCGGCATCTTCTGGTTTTTGTCCCGATGCCGTGCTCTCGAATCACCGTACCTTCACCATGTCATGGGAAGGCCACGGCGCTCCAGTGTCCCAGTGAATATCCATTGGGCTCCGGCCCGCGGGCTTCGGCCTGGATGGGACAATACTGGTGCGTCAGACGGAGGGGGTGCATTCACCTACCCCTCCCGAGGGCCTCACTATGGGTGTATATATACCTTATGGTCCCATGGCCAGTACAGACCTTGCTCCACGTCTTTGAGACACCCGCCACCACACGGTGTTGCTCGGCTTTGCCGCGGCTCCCTTCAGGGGGGGGGGGGGCAGCCGGCGTGGTGGTCAGGGGTGGAGTACAGGTCTGTGCCGTGCCGGCCGGTCCAGACGGTATCCTCCACCACGGGGTGGGGGTCAGGGCTATCCATGGCTGATCCACGGCAGGGCCGTGGACCCATGGTGGAGCCGTGGTACTCCACAAACTGTCCATAGTATCCCACGACAGAGCCGTGGGATACCCATACAAAAGACAATTATTCCACGGTTCATGGGTTTTTATACTTAACCGAGGTTTTCTCTTGTTCTCCTCTCCAGATAACCAGTCAACATGGATGGTACTCTAGAGATGAGCCAACGGCACCCGCTAGGCCCAGATGCTGGAAGTGTCAACATTTCATATCACCTACAGACCCACACGTCATGTCATCCATGACAAGCGTCACTAACAGATTGGAGAATTTGGAGCAACGGCAGCCATCAAAGCCTCCTAGGGCTGAAGAAAGTGACTCGGACAGCTCTGGATCATCGTCGGCAGGCAGCTGACCCCGCTCTCCAAGCCGAGGCAGCAGTCAGCGCCATGTTTCACCACTGCCAGAGAGGGCGGGGCCAAGCCGTGTATATGGCTGAGAATCACCGTATTCACACAGTCTAGCCGTACAGCCAGTTAAAAGCCGTAAGCGCCGGAGTAGCAGAAGTTACAGCCGGGAGTCCCAGGATAAACGCCGTAAGAGCCGCAGTAATAGCCGTAGCCATGAACGGCTGGACAAACACCGCAGCAAAGAACTACCGGCCATGGACCGTAGCCAAAGCCGCGGTAGGGAACGACCAGGCAGTCGCCACAGTAACCATGAACCAGTAACCGTCCCCGTAAAAGCCACAGCCGTAGCCCCGCTCCACATGGACGTCATTGGGAACATAGCAGAAGCCACAATTCCCCCGGCCACCCAACAAACTACCGTAGGGACAGGTCCTACCGCAGCCGGGACCCAGAGTACACCCGCCACCGCGGATACGCTGACAGCTTTGCCAGTCCCTAACGCTCATTTGCACCGAGCTACCTCGGCTCCAGGGATGATTTTATTGCTGACTGGGCCTCTCCTCAACCGTCCATGGATGTGGCACCGGAGGACCTCAGTCGTCTCCCATCCCCCCCCCCCCCCCCCCCCCCCCCCCCCCCCCGAGAGAACTCGGCTCAGGCAGCCAAACGGAATCTGATGGGTGATTTCAACAGCAAGCCGAAACAAATTAACAGGGCCACGGTTGACAAGATTCGCCGCCTGGGTGAGCCATTCGCACTGCATCCACAGGACAACTACACGGAGTTCCTGGGTCAAGATAAGAATGCCAGACCTCTGAAGTACCTGGCCCCGTCAGTGGCCGCCCCATTTTTCGCAGCTGCCATGGTTGAAAGGGATTCCGATTACATTCCCAGAGGAGTCTCAAACAGAACCAGACGAGCTAGGCGTTGCGGGAAACAGGATGAATCAGGAACAAGCGGAACCTAGACCCTTCGTACCGCTCCTGTCTCATTTTAAGAAATATTGTGATGAGCTAGTATCCAGGAACCAGCCGGGTCCCAAACGGATAAACTGGGTGGGCCGCACTTTCAAAGCACCTGCGGACCACGAAAAGAAAAACTTTACTCCACCGCCAGTACCAGCAGAGGCATGGTCACACATACAGTTGGATACAGGAACTTGGACGAACCCTGAGAAGACAGCCCCAGCAGGAGTCGAGGGTGGTTCCGGCCCTGCTACAGCACCCAAGAAGCGCAGGGTCCCCCCATGGAATCAACAACGGGACTCAGAGCTTTGCAACCTTGAGACCCTGGCTAGGGACGGCATGTGCCTGGCTAACGCTTCACTGCTAACGTTTTCACATCTTATGAATGGCCTGCTAAATGAGAAACAGACCATGGATCCAGATAACCGGCTCCGAACACTCTACACATTGAAGGACCTCCAATACTGCACGGGAGAACATTTCTGCCAGCGACTCAACTCGCCCATCTTAGAAAGATCAATGCCATAACGGCCTTGAATTTAGCAGACCCTAAGCCCTTCAGGGAATCGCCCATTGGACCAGATCTCTTTGGTTGCAGATACAAAACCCTCTCATGGACAGATGCAGCTAAGAAAAAAGCCAGAGCAGAGCAAGAGAAACAACGCAAAGCGCAGCAGAAGAGGATGGTTCCCTCAGGAGATAGACAACCCCCCTTCCGCAGGGACTCGGTAATCCCTGCCGCCAGAGGATACGCTGGCAAGGCAACTGCTCCCACACCCACCTACAGACGCCAGACGCGGAGACAAGACTACCCGGAACACAGGTAGCAGAGACAACCGCCAAGGAGGTAGCGGTAACAACGCTGGTGGAACTAAACATGGTGGTTTTCGCGGTGGATTTCATGGTGAGAAGAGAGGTGGCGGTAGGTGTGGCTCCAAGAGCCACACGGGCCGCCGACAATCTCGGCATTCGCAGAGGAGTGGGGTCGAATCACTTCGGACCAATGGGTCCTGGACACAGTCTCACAGGGCTACCGCCTCGAATTTTCCAGCCCCCCTCCTCAAGCAACCACCTTCAGGGATACCAAATCCCCAGGGATCCAGAACAGCGTCAGGCCCTGCTGACAGAGGTACAACAGCTGCTAGAGAAAGCCGCTATCCACCGGGTACCATTTCAAGACATTCAGTTCTCTTCAACCTTCTTCCTCACGACAAAAAAGAACAACCAGTGGAGGCCTATCCTCAACCTCAAACCGTTAAACAGATATATCAAGCCGCGTCGTTTCAAGATGGAATCCCTCCAAGCAATCCTGCCGGAACTATCAGCAGGCTGGTGGGCAGCATCCATCGACCTCCGGGACGCATACCTTCACGTGCAAATCTTTCCTTCAGACAGAAAGTGGCTAGGTTTCTTTATAAACCAAGAACCATTCCGGTTCAAGTGCCTCCCCTTTGGTCTCTCAACAGCACCACGGACATTCACGAGGGTTGTCAAATCTTTCCTTCAGACAGAAAGTGGCTAGGTTTCTTTATAAACCAAGAACCATTCCGGTTCAAGTGCCTCCCCTTTGGTCTCTCAACAGCACCACGGACATTCACGAGGGTTGTCAAGACCATAGCAGAGTTCCTGAGACGCCAGGGTCACCGTCTTTTTGTATACCTAGACGACTGGCTCCTAGTAGCACCGTCTCGGCCTCAACTCCTCCACACGATTTCAGCAACATGCCAACTCGTGCAGAATCTAGGATTCATCCGCAACACCGAGAAATCTCAGCTTACACCTACTCAGGAGATCTAATTCCTCGGAGCCACCTTGAACTTCCGACAAGGCCGGGCACACCCAACAGAAGAACGGATAAACAATACCGTCCTATGCGCGACATCCTTAATGGGGTCAGAACAAGCCCCAGCCAGCCAATGGATGCGTCTCCTGGGACTCATCGCGAGCATGGTCGCCATCCTCCCGAATTGCCGTCTCAAGATGAGAGTCATCCAACTCCACGTTCTATCGCAATTCAACATCCGTTGCCACCCAATGTCGAAACCAATCACCGTAACACCGAGCGTCCGGAACGCACTACGATGGTGGACCCGTCCGACCAACTTACGTCCAGGCCGTCCGTTCATATCCACACCTTCATCATGCACTCTCACCACGGACGCCTCCAAGACAGGGTGGGGAGCCCACCTCGGCTCGAATTAGATTTGCGGCACGTGGAGCCCCAAGGTCGCAAGAAAGCACATCAACACTCTGGGCAATCCACCTAGCCCTCCACCGGGTCATTCACCGGGTCAGGGACAAGAAGGTACTAGTCCAATGCGACAACATGTCAGTGGTAGCCCACATCAACAAGCAAGGAGGAACAAAGAGCAGGACCCTGTGCCTTCAGACGATCAGAGTCCTCGAATGGTGTCACCGATACGGGATAGAGCTCCAAGCTGTTCACCTCCCAGGGGAGGACAACAAGCTAGCAGATGCCCTCTCCAGAAAGATGTCAGGAGTCCTGGGCCCCTCAAAGGTCCGGGGATCGAATGTGGAATGGCACCTCCTCCTAGCCGTCTGCCAGATGATCTTCCAGAGATTGGAGAGGCCTCACATAGACCTTTTCGCCAGCAAGACGACAGCTCAGCTTCCAACCTACTGCTCATGGTCCAGGGACCCGGCGGCCCTTCATCAGGATGCAATGACAATGAGTTGGGACAACATCAGCGCCTATGCGTTCCCGCCGATCGCTCTCATCCCAAGAGTGCTACTGAAGCTGACCCAGTCCACGAACTGCAGGATGATCCTGATCAGCCCAAGGTGGCCCAGACAACCGTGGTTTCCTCGGCTCCTCTCGCTCTTGGTGGACGTTCCTCGGACTCTCCCCGTGCGACGGGATCTGATTCTAGCGGAGGGAGCCCCTCAGAAAAAAGACACCATCTGGACAATAGCCCTGACTGTATGGCCTCTTTCATCGAGTCTTACAGAGCAGCGGGCCTTTCGGAACAAGCTGCCTGTATGGCAGGAAAGGCAAGGCGACCTGCTACCAGAAAGACTTATAATTCCCGACTACGACGATACTACAGCTGGTGCCGTGACCAACAAGATCCTTTGCGAACCACTGTGAAGTTTGTAGCAGATTTTCTTCTTACCGTCTACAACAAAGGCAGAAGTGCAAGGAGCATTAGGGCGCACCGTACCGCTGTAGGTTCAATCCATCTGGGATTCAACAATGGCACAACAGTATCCACATCTCCAGCTCTTAACGCCCTGGTTAAAGGGGTCTTCAACAGTCGACCCCCGGAACGGTCCCTGGTACCTGATTGGGACCTTCCATCAGCTCTGCGTATCCTCAGTGAGAAGCCATACGAGCCCATGCACAATGCTACTTTAGAGAACATCACAAAGAAAACTGTCTTCCTAATAGCAGCTGCTTCTGGCCGAAGAGTCTCCGATATCCATGCTTTATCTATCGCAAAAGAACATCTTGCAATATCCTAATCAGGTGCCTGGCTTCTCCCCAGATCAGGATACCTCGCGAAGAACCAAACGCAGGATTTCCGCCCGGTGCCGATCATCCTACCAGACCTCCGACGCTCAGCCAACTCTCCCGATGATGGACCCTGGTGCCCGGTCAGAGCTTTGAAATTCTATCTCAGCCGGACAGAACCACTCCAAAACTCGGAGGACAAACTTTTTCTCATTACAAGAAAACCATACTCCGCAGCATCCAAACAGTCCATTGCACGTTGGATCGTGGACATCATCCGGGAGAGTGTCACAGCCGCAGACATTACAACTCTTGGAAGTAGAGCTAGAGCCCACAGTGTGAGATCCCAAGCCTCAGCCTGGGCATCCTACAAAGGAGCATCTATTGCTGATATCATGGATGCTATGGGTTGGTCAAGCTCAACCACCTTCCAGAGCACCTATTTGAAGGACGTCTTAGCCAGACGAGGCGCCACAGCTGTTAGGGTTCTGTCAACTGCAAGTCGACCCTCAACTCAGGCGCAGACCAACCGTCAGGGACCCCAATAACTGGTAGTTCCGGCGGGTAAGTCTACCTATACTGTGTTTTCTGTCATCCTATTCTCCTACGGGGAGCGTTTTTCACCTAGACTCTGCTTACTCTGCTTTCGAGATCGGGGAAGGTGTTCTTCAGGTTGACACTGGCAGTTACAATCTGGCATTAGTAAGGCTTGAATGGGGAAGTTGAGGAGACGTTGGTGATTCCCCTCTCCCCCGGTGGGAGAGGTCTATCACCTAGACTCCGATACTTACCCATTCAAGCCTTACGATCCCACCCATGTTGGTCTGTTAGCTTCGCTCAACTGGGTATCTTTTTGACCCCTCCCTGGTGTCAACCCGAGGGCATACCAAAAAAGTCCTAGTCAGTGTTTCTAGACACTACTCTATCATCAGTAGTGGCGTGCTGACGAGCAGTGTTTTTAATTTCCAGTGGGTATTAAGGTTTTTCTATTTTCCGGGCTTCACTAAAGTAAAGGCATTAGTAAGGCTTGAATGGGTAAGTATCGGAGTCTAGGTGATAGACCTCTCCCACCGGGGGAGAGGGGAGTCAAATATAATCAAACAAGGTGTATCAACAGCTATTAATGGAGACAGATTGAAGGATGTGCAGGAGATTAATGACCAGAAAAAAAAAAAAAAATGAGCAAGTGAAAAACAGAACTAACATGACTTTAAAGAACTCTCAGAAAAGAACCAAAATATCCAAATTCTTAAACAACACATTGACACTAATAACACAAATATCATGTGATTAATTTATATCATTTAGTTTAATATTACAACACAGCATTATTTTTGTGATTTTAGAAATTTTTAGAAGCAATGCTAGCAGTCAGATTTATTCAAAGATTTTTGATTAGAAGATGTTTTTCCTTTTTTGCTCAATTGGCATTAATACTAATCCAGTGATGGACTCACTGCTTTTGATCTGAAATAAGACATACGACAACTATCTGTTCAAATTTTTTGTTGCAATTATATAAAAAGAATATAATTTACTTTGTTAGATGGAGTTTTCAGTTTCCAAAAGAAGAAAACCAAACCAGCTTTGTCTTTGCATGTAAACAATATATACGAAGCATTGAGTAATTTTGCCAATAAACCTAGTTTTACAGTCTTTGTGCATTCGAATAGGAAAAAATCATATGTGTATAATATAGAAAAAATGAAAACAAATAAAAAAGAAAAAAATATATCCAAAGTGGCTTCATATGATTACCTCTTAAAAGAATATTTGCGAAACGTATGCGGTGAGTTTATCACTGTAAACTATTCAACCGTCAATGTTGTAAAGACCCTTTCGATGTTCTTTGTGAACATGCTTATTGCTTAACCATTGGATTCCCATTGTGCAGAAGGAAAATGATACAAGCAGACAAAATCTATGATATCTCTGGTTTGCATCGATGAATTTTCTTTCAACGGCGATGAACAAAACTATGCACTTTAGAATGATATTATTTTGAGGTAGCTGGTGTGCTTAATTAACTTCTGAGAAAATCAGTGTTGTTTCCATGCACAATGTTTATTGGGACACCCTGTACATTCTCTGCAGGTTCGTTGATCGTGCACGTTATTCAGTCCCTGAATTGTACATATTTTGTTTAATATTGGGAAACAATATATCAATTGCTTTACAGTGTCCCCGACATGAAATGGACAACCACACAGCCGATAACACACCCTCCCACTTAGAATATGTGATTAAATGGCAGGAACAAACTACGGAAAGATATGCGGAAAGTCAGCGCCTGATCCAAGAAATGACCAATAACCGAGGCATCATGGAGAGCAGGGTGGATACTCTGACCAGTAGCATGCAAGCAATCCAAATCTCAGCCAAGAAGAATGAGACACATATCAGAGAAACACAAGTAAGATTTGTATACCAGTATTATACCTGATAACCATAGATTTACAGGGAAGATACCAGACTTTGTATACGGGCCCATGTAATGACGTCATCAGCCATAGAGCTCAAATTGGGGTATTTGGGTCCACTCTGTTCCCACTAAAATCATTTCTGGTGCCGAGATTTGGTTGCACGTAGAGATAAATGCCGCAAATAATACTCAATATGAATGATTTGCTAATTTGCATGCAAAGCGTGTGTGCGTTTTTTCAGTATTCGCGCATTGTGGCAAGATTCGATGCATCATTGGCAAAAACTCCAAATTTTGTATCCATGCTGGCATAAAAATAGTGGCAAATCTGGTACAGCATCTCCCAGAAAAAACTTACAATCTTTGCGTGTAATTTTCTAGGATTTAACAGATAGTCAGAAAGTATGTAAAGGTTGCATTTTAGCCCATGAATTGAACTTTAAGATACCATTTGTTTCATTTCAATCGGTAGTATACAATAAAAAGTTATGGTTTATCAAATATTTGGGTGGATTTTTGTCTGGTCAAATTTCATGATTATTGGCCATAAAGTAAGGATGTTTCGAATAGAATAAAAATGGGTCACCTTGGAAAATTCAGCATATATGTCTTACTTAACATCAAATTTGTTCATTGTTTCAGCATAGACAAAAGAGCATGCACATAATGAATTAGTAAACATTGTTATGGTTGAGTGAGCAGATCAGTGACAATACTCAATAGAACTTCATTCAATAGGAACTTACAAAATCGTGAAATTGGACCAGAAAATTTTACATCCAAATATTTGACAAAGCATAACTTTGAATTTGAGTGGATAGTGGATACACTGCAACACCTCCTAGGGAGGCCAAACGCAGAGGTCACATTAGGGGGGGCACAGGCTAGTTTTAGGTGCGTGTTGTTGTTTTACTTCTGAGGTGTTAAGTTGTTACTTGCTCAAAGAGTTCATGGTTTGTGATGGTAATTATGGATTCAGGTAGATTGTTCCATTCATAAATAGTTTGTGGAAAGAAGGAGTTCTTATAATAATCTTTCTTTGCATTCAGTTTTTGATAAGATTTGGAGGGAACTCAAACATAAAATTGATATGGTTCAGCTCCGGGCAGCCAGATTTGCATGCAGGAACTACTCGAGGACAAGCAGTGTCACAAAACTGCTGGCTGATCTTCAATGGGATACGTTAGAAGACTCACACTAATTTGTAAGATACAGAATCATCAATTTCTCACACCGGTCGCCCGTCCAACTCGTCATAATCACTGGTATATGGTTCCCACACCAAACTTGAATATTTGAGGTGTGGTCAACTAAAGATTTGTATGCCGTAGCTTTGAGTTCAGTGGTACATGGATGTAAGTTTCTACAGACAAGGTTAAGTACTCTTTTGGCTTTTCAGACACTATGGCAAATTTAGTTATCCCATTTTAATTATTTTGTTATATGAATACCTAGATAAGAGTTTTGTTGTGTATTATCAATTGAAATGAAACAAACGGTATCTGAAAGTTCAATTCATGGACTATGAATATGAAATGCAACCTTTACATACTTTCTAACTATCTGTTAAACTCAAGAAAATTACGCACAAAGATTGTAATGGTTTTTCTGGGACACCCTGTATCTCCCCTGTAAAATCTATGCTATTGTTGTTTCAAATAATTCTAGGACACGAAAATTTTGAGCCTTGCGTAACACAATTGCGTGTGCATTTTACGCGAGTACCCGACGCTTTTCAGGCACGCGCGATGTCGCGGCACTGTGGATTACTGATTGGAAACGGTGTTGTGTACTTCCCGGTGTCCTGTTCTTGTCACAACTTGTGGATACGCGGTGGCTGCGTTCAGAAATCATGCTCATGCCCGAAACTTATTTGAAACAATAATAATAGTAATAGCCATGTTCATGAGAGAATGTCAGTGTAGAAAACGTCTCACTCACTATGTGACTAATGCCCTCAGAAAAAAATGCCTACATGATCAACTTTTGTTTTAGACAAGCTGTAAAGTGAACATAAGCAATGAAGTATTTTGTAAAGATTCAAACTTGATTGGTGCAATCAAGAGCCAACGAGGTTTGCTCCTTGCATTTTTTTGAAAGTGAAACGTTTTTGGTGAGTTCTGATGCATCCGCTTAACCTAGCTTCATATGTGTGAAAGAGGGTAGCAATAGGACAGGAATAGGAACTAGGAAAGAAGAGTTTGCTCAAGTTGGTTTTGTGGTCAGGTTTTGGGAGTTTCTATGATTGCACCAAATTCAATATCCTGTTTCAAAATCAAAGAGTGTACAAAATCAAAAAGCATTGACTCTAATTTCAAACCTTTTGATTCAGAGGTCTTCACCATTTCACTGCACAAGTTTACTTACTTTAAAGAATGGCACAATTATAAATTATCAAACTCATCACCACTAACAATTTCATATAAATTGACTTGCCCATATTTATCATATTAAATCAAATGCACTCATATTGAGGTTACTTTTATTTAAGTCTTTCAATATTTTACTGGTAAGTACGGGAGATATTTATGTATTTAACAGGATTGACATTTACATTTCTGTTTTTCAGGGTCATGACCTTAAATAAAACACAATTGCCATTTACTATCTAGGTCCAGTTGTTTATCATTGATCAGACAATTCTGAAAAAAAATCAGATTTCATGTTTTGTAAGGAAGGATATAAACAATGTTAAAGTATCCAAGTAAATGAATACATCTAATATAACGTTATATTTACTTGAGCACACAAGCCACCTACCCCCTCCACACATACACCAACCGACACAAACATTTTGTAATTTTATAGCAGTGTTCATGTAATGCATGTTGTAAAATTAAACATTACAATAATTTATCATCTTTTTGACATGTTGTACTAACATTTGAGATGACAAGCATTGTGTGATTGTTGACTTGTGTTCAATTACATGTGAATTCCATTTGTGCACTGAAGGGTAACTAAACACAAAGGTTGCTGATTCATTTCATCCTAAATGTTACCAATAATTGCTGTTTGATTGTGTTAATTGAAATAACATCGCTACATACCAATGTAACCAATCCAGGGCAGTGTACACTTCCTAAATGTCTTCTGGATATCCATATGTTGCACACACAATACCCATCTGGAAAAGACTACCAGTAGAAGCCAGGGACATCACAGTCAGTTTAATGTCTTATGGATGAAGCATACATGTTCCACACCCACCATCATGTACCAACAGATTTGAATTTAAAAGATTTTTTCAGCACTATATGTTGCATTATCAACACAACTCCATGACAATGATATTCTCTTGGATAAGCATCTCAGCTTGCTAGGAGGATCAAGAGTCAAACACTAAGCAGTCAAGAAACAGTGCTGATTGGAATAGGATACCATGCACATTTTATTGTATTAGCTTTTTGGTAAGTTTTTGTAACAAAGATTTTGTTTGTTTAAGCAAATGGTACATGCATATTTCTATTTTAAATGATTGTCTGACTCACTGTTACATTTGTATCAGAGTACCGGTTCCCCCTTTTTTTGTTGTTGAAAATTTTCAGGAAGAGACATTACATTCCACATTTTTGTCTGCTGTGCACCTTCCTTGGTCCACCATGCTAATCTAGGAAACTGTATGCCCTACTTTGATATATTTGGTCACTGGATAAACTGGCTGAACTGATGCTAGCTCCAAGTTTTGTGCAAAATATGCTAATTTAGTACAATTTGTATGATTTATGTTCAAAAAGTTGACCCAAGGTCATCTGAGGTCATTTCAAGGTCACCCTAATAACTCCAATGATCAATGATTCCACATGGAGAAAACTTGCAGCACAAATAGTACGCTGGTTCCCTCGATCTTGACGCTTCGCTATCGGTTCAGTCCATCAACTATCAGCTCAGGCTACCCATAATTAGTCAACGATTGTGACTAGTGTCATGCCTCACTTCAGCCTCACACTCATTGTATCCAAATGTATTGTACTCAAGCGCTGGTACAAAGCGTTGGATAAGAGACGATCAGTAGACAATAGACCTTTTATCGATATATCAGTACGGCCATGATTTGCTTTCTGCGGGGGAAATTCGATGATATTGTGTACAGTGTTAAAGATCTTTTTAGAACAAGCTGAGTGTAAGTTGGTCGAAGCACAAGAAAGTTCCCAACATGCTGCTGTCAACGATCAGCTGATTTGATGCGTAATGACCGTGTTTGTATGCATAAACTTACCATAATTACGCTCTAAAGTGCCGCCAAGCGTGATGATCCATGATTGCAAATCGATCAATTGGCAGTGAAAAGTATTGCGCAAGCTCCATGACCCCACCATATACACTAGCCAATCATTGCTTGAGATTGATTTGCCTGTACCTGCGTCTTTGGTCAGTGGAATGTGTGTGGTGAGTGTGAAAGACCAAAGGTGCAGGGAACCAGCGTACACGAATAGCCCTTGACCCAGTGTGTGACTTTATTGGGTCAAATCAAGGTCAAAAAGTAATTTAAAATCAAATTCCCAAGTATTGAAAAATGTCCTGAAGTAAATGATGCAGCAAGTGTCATTAAAGCAAGTGCGACTACTGGTTCATGAACCATCTTGTTTAATGGAAATTTGGAAAAGAACATAAGTGGGTTGAAAAGACTCTGCACTGGTCAGTATGACAAATTACCCTAACCAAACCCCTCATATCCTTTTAGCAGTCCATATGAAGGTTTCCTTAGCAGTCACAGCATTGCCTATCAGCTGCATTTTTAGCTGCAGTGTTGCAGCACAACATGTTTTTGTTTGTGTGTGTTATCGTTGTGTAATTGTGTGTGTCACAAACATTTATCAAGTTGTAAATATGAACACAAGATGATCACATGTGCGCAATAAGCATACTTTGCCGACACCTAATGCGTACCAGGTAGCAATTTCAACATACTCTTGACTCATTTTCTGCATAATTCTTTACCGTAACATCCTTTGGGAATATTAATGTCCAAATATTCAAACCCAGAACCATTCGCATCCCAATTTCATGTCCGACTGTGCCAAGCTATTTAGCATATGCTACCTAGGCAGTGATTTGGTGCTCATATTAGACCCTCATCTATGATGTATTCAGGCTTAAGTGATTTTACAGATTTTCTCTTGTAGCCTTTGGGGTCATTTGGATTGGGTGAGATGTCATCCTACACTCACTTTCCATTCAGATCTTTCACTTCAATGATGATTAAAACATACCGTTGTCTTGATAACAAGGACTTCATCTCTATGGGTAATTTGGAAGAGTTATCTTTGGCAGAGTACACAAATGGTTTAAATGGATGGTCAAGGTCATATATGGGAACCCTAAAAAACATTCCCAAACCAGGAGGAAGTCTTTGCCATAACTAGGCCTGGGACCACATATTGATGATCAACAAGATTCTCAGGAGACTATCACTGGCCAATACTGAAAAGCTGCCAATCATCAGTAGGCTTGTTGACAATTTGTAAAGACAAGAGATCGACATTGCCACTCAATAATTGTAAGTCCAGATGATTTGATTTAATTAATAATCTTGTTAGACTTGTGTGTTTATATATTTATTCCCCTTTTGATGATGAATTATAAATTGTGTATGTGTTCTTTGTATGTGTGTTTATTGTGTTCGTCATCCTCTCATTTTCAAGATTTATTTCAATACACAATTCTCTTCAATTTATCTTAATGATCTGATATCTACAGATAGATTTGCAAGTGTGACAATGAGATACAAACTAACTGCATTATATGCGAGAATGAGCAAGATGCTGTTCAACAATACTTTATGATATATGTGATGGCTCACCCCGAAAGGGGTACTTTGCAGATGATATCAATTTTGTTTTTATCATTTTCTAGGCTTTAAAATGACACCTTACTTGTTGAAATTGATCAAGGCGATCAAATTTGACAACAGAAAATCTGCTGGAAATTCTTATTATTTTCTTTATTTTTTGCTGCCTATTTTCACCGGTTTCTTGAAAAGTGTTCTGTTGTAAAGTCCCCCTTTTCAGGGTGAGTCGTCACATATAGTCGAGGCATTTTATACTACTCTGTCAAATTACTAAATCGATTTTACCTTTCTTTGATTTTTTCATCACAGAAAATGGTTGCGAGACAGTCTGAGCTAATGGAGAACCTTGAGTTACAATCTCGTCAAACAGCCAAGAAAGAGGAGGTGATCGAGATGAAGAAAACAATGTTCAAACCACTCCAAGAAAAACAAGATCAGATGGATGACCGCTTGAAGCGCTTAGAGCGTGGAGGAATTATGGCTGGAGGGAGAGGAGGAAACGGAGGAGATGTACAAGGAGGAGGCGGAGGGGCAGGTAAGATTGAAACATTTTGACTTTAAAGTCTCATATAGTATTGATATAGTGCTGTTCATGGTGTGATTTATCCCATTGGAAGGAAACTAGATCAAATGAAATATGGCATTGAAAGATGTGTAAATCATTAGAGACTAGAGACTGCTGAAGAAAAGGAGAGGTAAGGTAGGGATATATTACGGAGGTCATGGAAGTGATTTAATTTGTTTGTTTGTTTGCTATTTATTCAGCACATTCCGGAGAACAATAAACAATAACAACAGAAAAGCAATAATACAAAAAACAACAGTTTAAAATCAAACACCAAAACCGAAATATGCACGGATGACCCATTAAGTCTGGCTGCCTACGCAAACTTATTTCCAATGGGGTTTGACACAAAAATAAGGACAGAGGTGCCTGATCCAAGACAAGAAGGATGGACAAACAGTTTAATTAAGTCTAAACATAAACTGCCTGCCCTTGAATCAATGCGTTTCTACTGAGGTGATTCTTAACAGCTTGTTTGAAGGTTTATTTATCCTGAATAAGTTTGATATCAGATGGAAGAGTGTTCAAGTCAAGTGTGGATTGATAAAAGAACGATTTGATGGTCAAATTCTAACTCTCGGAACCCAAAAATTCAATGCATTGGCTCTGGTGCGATAAGAATGTATTGCCGATGTTTTGGTGAAAAATTGATTAAAGTAAGTGGACCCAGTATCATAGAAGACATTATGCATATGATTAAGCTGTTTGGTCCTGTTTTGAAAATCTAAAAAATCATTCATTACAAATAAGGGCGTGTTCACACATAATTTGGTCATGACTATATTCTCGCTCGTGAGCGGCTCTAGAGCGAGACAACTTAGCAGCAGCGTTCACACTGGGACACGACTTGCGCGTTAAAACTAATGGCGCGTCACTTTTAGTCATGAGCGAGACACTTTCTATAATTGCGTTCACACTGGGAATTTGGTCATGAGTGGCTCACGAGCGAGAATATAGTCATGACCAAATTCTTCGGTGTGAACACGTCCTAAGAAATATCAGATAGATGATGGTTGAAAGGATTTATAGCATAGAGGACTAGAGAGGTCTGGAGAAAATGGATAAAGAGGCAAGAAGAAGTTATGTTGTAAAAAAGTTTTAACTAATGAAATTTCTGAGACTGAAAAAATCATAAAACTGCAACTTTCCATTGACTGAGACTTGAGTGTTCCATCTTTAGTTTCTGAACCAAAGAGGAAAGAAAAAGTTATGATGAGGAAAAAGTTTTAACTACTGATTATTCCGGGACTGTAAAAAACCCATAAATATGCCACTTGCAGTTGATTGAGACTTAAGGCTACAGTCCCTAAATGGGTGCCATTTTTGCCAACGGCATCTTTAGTGCAACTTTTTACCTACTTACACATATCAGAATAATACAATTTTTGGCGTACATATGTAATAGAGTCTCAAGTTTATACATGAGACTTTAGAAGTGATTTCACGTCCATTATCAAGGTCAAAATTACGTCAATAAACTACTTCGAAAAATTTACACCTTTTTCGCCGAAACCTTCAAATTTTATGATGTTCGAACGATTCGCCTGTTTTCAAATGATGACAGATTGTAGGCTTGATACTTTTTATTGAATTACAAATAATAGTTTATAAATGTGTGGTGTTGACTTTGAATGATAATGTAACAAACCCGCGTTGTTTTGCCCGACAAATCGGGCGTGAATTATGACTCTGAGTTCGCCCTGTTTGAGCTGTGAATAGCCTGATTTTAGTAACTACATTATCTACATTTTGTCTGATATACGCATTGGCATAATTTACTTACAAATTGAGCATTCCAATTAGGCAAAAATTGCAATTTTTATGTAAACAAAAGAAAAATACGGCATTCTAATGTTTTTATTTTAGATTTTAGTTCACCCTCTCAACGCTGCCTTGATAGCTCAGCGGTAGATCTCTCGCTTCGTAATGCATGACTAACCCCCGCCATAATCCATGGTTCGAGTCCCCGCAAAGGCAGTGGAAACTATTTATCTTTTCATAATTGAAAAATAGTTAGGATTCATATTTTCCTGGGCATGTGGATTCCTCGTACCCTTAAGTGTCCCATCTTTAGTTCTTAGCCAAAGAGGCAAGAAAAGTTATTGTGAGGTAAAAAGTTCAAATTACGTTTTCTAGGACTGTAAAAAACATAAATATGCCACTTCTGGTTGTTTGAGACTTGAGTTTCCCATCTTTAGTTTCTTAACCAAGACACAAGAAAAATTGTAAGTGGTAAAAGTTTTTAATTAATGAAATTTCTG
Organism: Ophiothrix spiculata; assembly: GCA_000969725.1. Lineage (NCBI taxonomy): Eukaryota > Metazoa > Echinodermata > Ophiuroidea > Amphilepidida > Ophiotrichidae > Ophiothrix > Ophiothrix spiculata. The sequence goes on from JXSR01S037692.1 coordinate 48,204, forward strand.
TGACTGTGAATTTTTTTTTTAAATATGTCCCTTTGGTTGGTTGAGACTTAAAGTTTACCATCTTATGTTTCTGAACCAAAGAGGCAAGAAAATGATTTTGAGGTACAAAGTTTTAACTACAGATTTTTCTGGACTGAGAAACTCATTACTATGTCACAACGTTGATTGAGACTTGAGTTTACCATCTTTAGTTTCTGAATCAGAGGCAAGAAAAGGTTATTTTGAAATATTTTGATGTAAGAAGTTTTAACTTATGTTTTTTCTAGGACTGAAAAAACTCAACAATATGCCACCTGAGGTTGATTGAGACTTTGAGTTTCCCATCTTTAGTTTCTGAATCAAAGAGACAAGAAAAAGTTATGTTGTAAAATGTTTTTACTAGTGAGATTTCTTTACGTACCCTAAATATGTCACTTGCGGTTGATTGAGACTTGAGTTAACCGTACTTAGTTTGGGAAACAAAAATTGTGCAGTAAAAGTTTTAACTAATGAAATTTCTGGGACTATGAAAAACCCATAAATATGCCACTTGTGGTTGATTGAAATTTCAGTTTCCCATCTTTAGTTTTTGAACCAAAGAGGAAAGAAAAAGTTATGTGGTAAAAAGTTTTCACGAAAGAAATTTCTGGGACTGTAAAAACATAAATGTGCCACTTGTGGTTGATTGAGACTTGAGTTACTCATCTTTAGTTTCTGAACCAAGGAGGCAAGATAAGATTATTTCATCTGCATCAATAGGGAAACTAATGAGTTTCAACAGTTTCTCACAGATGTAAAACCATGTTTTTCTGCCACATCGAGTAGCCAATAAGCCAGGCCAGTATGTGGATGATGATTTATCTGCTTGCTTTCTGACGTCCATATGGGACAAGCTTTGGTGTACTAACAAGTGGTATAATTATGTTCACAGAAACCTGACAGTAGACCATTATGTGATACTTGTAGACACTGCACCTTGCAAGCGTCATTTAACATGGTGCTTGCATTGCCTATGCACTACGAGTTACAAAATACAACTGCATAGTATATGTAAGTTGTGACAAAAAGACACAAAGACTAATACCAAGAGACAGCCATTCTCTACAGATAGAATAACTGACATTGTGAAAGGTAAAGTATAGCAGGTGAACTGATAATCTATCATGACAGCAAGTTTTGGATAAAGTTTGTTTCGTTTGTTGATGAAAGGTGCACACCAAAGTGCACAAGTATTGTGCACAAGCATGCACACTTTTCCCTTTGCATTTGGCTCAAAGAGTTGGGAACGATGGGAAGTGTCAGAAACCGAAATAAGCATTGTAATTAATGTGATAGGAAGTGATCTTGGCACATTGGTACCAAAGAGAGCTCTTGTGTAGGGCAACTGGCATATAAAAGAATACATGGAAGCACAAAAATGATTCCAACAAGACAAGTATAATTGACTTCAAACCTGCTTTGAAAGTCTCTTTCCATGGTTTAATATGTTGCAGTAATGTTTGTTCATAGCAGGGTGTTGTCAAAATTTAAGATCATCTTACAAACTGATTTCTATTCCAGTTTGAAATATTTTAGTTCTTGACATGAGAATTTCTTGCTGTTTATATGAAGGCACCAACCAGTTGTGGCTTCAAATATCATATACTATTGTACTTTTAAGAATTAAAATTCTCTTACTACTTTCAATGCTGATTGGGCAATATATGAATTTCAAAAGTAAGTTTTATTCATAAACATCCATATGTGTTGCAGGAAATAAAACTAATATACATCAACTATTGTTGCTTTGAATAAGTCTTGGACACGAAAATTTATAGCCTATAGCTTAACACAATTGCGTGTGTATTTTACACAAGTTCACAATGCTTTTCAGGCGCATGCGATGTCGCAGTACTGTGGATAACTGATTTGAAATTGTGTTGCGTATTTACAGGTGTCCGTTCTTGTCACAAGTTGTGGACACACGGTGGTTGCATTGCATTCAGAAATCATGCTTGTGTCCTAAATTTATTTGGAATAATAATGATTGTGAGAGATTGTTATTGTGATTAAAAACGCAATGCAAAATACAGTATGTCATACGTAACCCGGGCACGACTTATGATTCTGGTAAACAGTGCCGAAGGGCCTGGCAGATAAATATTAGATATGCTCAGGGGGTTTTGTTGGATATTGTGATGAGTTTCATGTACCATTTTAGCATATAAGTAAATCAGAAAGCCAATGTGTGTTTGTTTGGGTTCATCTTGTACAAAAAGAACATATCTTGACAATGTGTCCAAGGGGTATATATGTTATCCAACTCTAAACATGTAAGTTTGGAAGACAATCCTAATTTTGTGGACATAGTCCAGATTAAAACGGTCAGTTGCATTAAATCACAGAACGAGTGAGTCCCAAAAGCTTAAGGTTTATCCATCATTAAAGGTAATTAAAAGCTTATGGTACTCATATAAATGTACAACGATATAGTTAGTATTATTTATCACACAGTAAGCGAAATAGACTTTATTTATCTGAGCTTGTACAAGATATTAGTGCAAAGGGATAATGAGGATTTTGAAATCCAATCATTTATGACATTGGTCTGTTTGTTAACAGACAAAATTTTCAAAAAGTCTCACACAATTTTTAAATCCATAATTTAAAAAGAAACAAGTCAACAAGATGGACTGAATTAATAGCTTCGATCATATTTGATTAAATCCAAGCTGAGCTTAAGCTTGAAAAAACAATATCATTTGACTGCTGAGGTTGGGTACCTCGAATTGTAATCAATCTTTAATCAAAAGCTCAATCCCACCTCTAAATGCATAAAGGTTCTTTTCAAGGCTCTGTAAATGTATCCAATTGTTTAAAAGTTGCATCTACAATCAGGGAAAAAAGTCGTTGGAATACTACAGTCTTTTCAGGTGCATTCATCCGTTTAAAACACTAGAAATTGCAGTAAGAGATGGATAAAGTTGAAGGCAATGAAGAACTCTTCTCTTCTGACCATCCCCTTCCTCACCCCTGTTTCAATGTTGGATG
>JXSR01S037701.1:0-14574 GCA_000969725.1 Ophiothrix spiculata
CAGTGAGGCCAAATAAAATTAATAGTTTGTCTCAAAGCTCCCGCGCGCATTAGTTTTATTGTGCGCATTAGTTTCCCTCAAAATCAGAAGAAAAAAAATTTTTAAACCTTTTTTATTTTTTTTTCACCAAAACTGTAAAAAACAAATAACAACAATGGTTAATTTAATTTATTTGGTCTTTATTCTGTTTTTGAGTTCTAAAAAGGCCATTATGAAAATGTATGAGGGCGAACATATGGAACTTTTGTAGAATAGCACTCAGGACTTCTGTCACACAAGAAAAAAATCTAAAAGGGAAAAAAAAAACGCATTTTGCATTAGTTTTTCAAGAGTAGGAGAGCTTTGAGTCAAACTATTATTTTTATTTAGCCTTACGAACAATGTTTAATTCCGTCTAAAAAGACCAAGGGCAGCAAGCGATGCCCTTGCTGCCCCATTATCATTTTAGATGTACTAAACACTGTTCATAACTATGCATAAGAAGTATTGTGACCATAGTCTTAGCATTATGGGGTATTTTAGAAAAGAGTCTCATAATAGTCCTGGTCTCTATTTCATAAAGATTTAAGAATATTCCTAAGTTGGTCTGCAGAACAATGATAATTTATAAATTCACAAATATCTTAGACTTTGAGAACAATGAGTTCCATTTCCTAAAGCAACTTTGGATGATATATGTTAAATTAGTATCAGTTGATGTAGTTCCTGTTCCAAAGTTGTTAAGAAAATTTAAAGCAAAACAGAAAGTTTCCTATCTCTGTTCAAAATGTTCTTAACTTTAGGTTTGATCTTAATTTGACTATATTAGGTCAAAGGTCAATTACCCACAACTTCATCTATATAGGACAAAGGCAGAAATGTTCAAATTATTCAAATATATTTGCCTTAAGTTGGGAAATTTGATCACTTCCAAGTTAAAAATGTTCAAAATTGTCTTGTTCTGAAGTAACTTTAGAAATTTATACTTAATAATATAGCTTTATGAAATAGAGCCCTGGAGGTGATCCTTGTTATTACATTTGAAATTTGAGAACAAACTCTGATGAGAGAAATTAAGGTGTTTTTCAAAGATTTGTACAGATCTGATAGTTTTGCTCTTTAACTTGCCTTATCACCTCCTTAAAGGTGTAGGTTCCCATCTTAGCATGTGTGTAATTTAGTTTTAACTGATTGACCTTGACCTCTGGAATGCATATTGTGGAATTTTAACCTCAGGTTGCTTCTTGTTTTCTCCTGAGAGGCAAAAGAAAGTATGCAACCCTGGGGATGAGGCTGTTATGAAAATACAAAAGAAATGGAAAATAGGTATACCAATAATTTTACATTTTATGCTATATCTCTAAAAGTATAAAGAATTTGGAGGTGAAATTTTGGATTTAGAATCAGAAAAATATTGGCTTTGATATAGTATCAAAAAATAAACTACTTCCGGTTGAGCCAAGGGGGTGAGAATGTGATCGGAACCTACACCTTTAAATGTGAAGTGTTGAAAATTTACTCATATTGTGCAGAATTTTCAATTTTGATACGATATTGTTGCACAGACAGACAAATAGTAACAATAAATTGAATAGTGCCTTTATTAGAAGATAAAAAAATGAAAAATTAGGTTAATTTGAAACAAAAACAAAAGCATTTTGGTTCCTGCACAGTTGCTCAGCTGTCAAAATGAAAATAAAACCTTTCATGATTAGATAAATTCGAATAACTGGAACAAGAAACTATTTAACAAATTTGTAGGACACTAGACTCTCAGCATTATAGGGACACTCAACTCTGCAGTAAGATTTACATGTGAGGGGTGTTCCGGCAAAATGAGCTAAAAGTCACGAATTTCAAAATTGAGTCTATGGCATAGTTTAATTCTCTATAATCTCAGCTTTCGAATGATATATAATATGTCACACTTTATTTCTCCATTCTCCATTTAAAGATCAAAATACAAGGCAGTCCACTGAAAATATGGCAATCAAAATTAGCTGCAAATCAATTTTAAAATTACAGATTATCATTTGATGGAAAAATTTGATCAATTAATCGTGATTAATTGCACTTCCTGGCATAAGTGACCTCCAAACTCGAGGTATAGGTGAAAGCGTACCTACGTCATATGAAGCACAGTGATCTTAAAATAATTTTTGTTGAACTAAGTTCGCGGTGAAAACAATCAATACTTCAGCCAGGCATTCCTTCATTTTCTTTCTTTTAGCGAGAAGAAAATCTGTAAAACGATGAGGTGTTTGTCATCTTGTTGTGGTTTGAAGTCCACACATCTCACATGATTTTGGATTTGAAATTTCTTGAAAATTTGCTGGAATCAATCAAAATTTCCGAAAGGCGTCATTTTCTCCATTGAGTTGAATGGGGAGTCGGCAATTGTTTTCACCACACTATATCGAATAAAGGTCCCGGATGTAATCAAGACACCTGGATGTCCACGTATGCCTATAGTTAAACACTTTTGCATGGATGCATTTTATGTCAAAATACAAAATTCAACCTTTTCACCATATTTTAACTTAAGAAGCAACTTATTCAAAATTTTCATTGGCGACCTTCCGCTATTTTGCCAGAGCAACCCACATATATTGTTATGATGACTAGAAAATAACAAGGAAGCATTTGGGATTGTGGATTTAATAACAAATTTAATCAGACACAAACAGACACTTGTTGTTTGTTATGGCTAATGTCGTTGACAAAATGTATCTCCAACATGTAGAGTGCATAAATTTTCAAGATGAGGAAGACAGTTTTGTTGATATTTTGTTATTTTTTTATAACTGAAAGGCATTGGTTGAATACATGAATCCACTGAGCAATTACTGGCCCTCTATTGAGAGAAACACAAGCAGTGGCGTAGCCAGACATTTTTATCAAGGGGGCAAGGCAGGACAAAAACTTTTTGAAGGGGAGCAACTCCCCAGATGAGTAGACACAAAAAGGTACACCCCAATTTTGTTCTCATAACTCTTTATGTAAAAATGACGTTTTTGGTCCTGGTTCTTAAAAAAATGAGTAAATTGACTACTTTTTTTACCAAATTTTGCAATGTCTTTCAACTCTAAAATATTATGATTTTTTTGAAGTGCTCTAGAAGTGCGCAAAATTTTCAAACCTTATTTTATTAACACTACAGAAAAAGGTAGTAATTGAGTGTGAAATGACAGTACTGCAGTGACAAATTAACCATTTTTATGCATGCTAATAAAAAAGGAGTGCAAACTATGTAATTTCAATTTGACCTGTACTTTTTCAGGGGGGGGGGGGGCAAGAGAGGGGGTAAGGCTCCTTTCCAGGGGCCAATTGCCCCTTTGCCCCCTTTTGGCTACGCCACTGAACACAATTATCACTTCCTGGGACATTTGAATAAGACAAGTGATGCGTGAACTACATACTTGACAGCATGCATCATGCTTTATGAATTGTATCCAATTAATTGGTCTCAACTCGGTGTTGAAGTTATTTTATTTGAATTGAAGTCAGTCGTCGTTTAGACGTCACGACCAAATATTTTGTTTAAAGGCCGACTATGTATTGACCCTAACATGCATAGAGTCCATCAACCTTGATGTGGCATATTGGTAACTGTAATCATTGTCACCATTGTTGCCTTAATCACCTCAACCATCAAAATCTGACGAAATGTGGTGCTACTTTAATGGTATGCAATTAACCAAGCAGATGAAATGGCCAATGAGCGAGTTTGGCCCAAGTCCATGTAAGACACTTTCCTATTGGTTAAACCTAAGCCAATTAACATTTTGTTTTTTTAGCTTTTACCCTATGATAACGTGAAAGTGCTTTTACACAATGAGAAGGTACTGAAAGAAGCAAATATATGAAGACTCACCCCGAAAAGGGGGACTTTGCGACAGAACACTTTTCAAGATACAGGTGAAAATAGGTAGCAAAAAATAAAGAAAATGATAAGAATTTCCAGCAGATTTTCTGTTATAAAATTTGATCGCCTTGATCAATTGAGGACCCTAGAACTAGAAGGGGGTTAAGTCACATTGAGTACAAACTGAGAAAACAGTACAAACATAAAATCATTTGTGTAGTCTTGATTGGTATTGCTGTATTTCGTAGTGACTTTTACGCATGTTCTGATCATCAAATTACTACAAAACTTTTACAGAATGGAGAAATGAGAATTCTGTAGCAGGAAATTGACAAAACTCAATTTTCAAGATTTTTTGACTTAACCCCCTTTTAGTTCTAGGGTCCTCAATTTCAACAAGTAAGGTGTCATTTTAAAGCTTAGAAAATGCTGCAACGGATGAAATGAAAAAATCAAAATTGATATCATCTTCAAAGTCCCCCCTTTCGGGGTGAGCCATCACATATTGATGTCGAGTGTTTTGCCTTGATTGCGTGTCACTTTCAATGACAGTTGAAGGGATAGGTATAAGGAAGCAAATTAAAAGATAAGCATATGTGATGGCTCACCCAAAAAAAAGGTGACTTTATGGCAGAACACTTCAAGAAACGGGTGAAAATAGGCTGCAAAAAATTAAGAAAACAATAAGAATTTCCAGCTGTTGTAAAATGTTTAAGCGATTTTTTGCCTTTTCCCCACTCTATGACATGTTTGTAATTAGTTTATTTTACCCCTTTCCCTTCCCTGTGAAAACACTTAAAACATTGGGTACTGTTAGGGTTAATATGTCACTGTTCTAAGATATATTTAGATCCACAATAGATGTTTTTCTATTCTAGGTGAAATTTAAGAACTCATTGCTCAGCTCTAACCCTGACATGTAGAGTTTTGACAAAACAAAAGCATTAGTGTTTGCTATCTTACTGCCTGAAGCCAGAATCAGTCTGAATAGATAGAACATGAGAGCAGAGATTTTAGGTTAAGCAGTGGTCATGTCACACTTTAGAGAATTGGACGTGTGCGTCTTATTTTTTTCGTAAATTTAGTTATATACAAGTAATCTGTTGTATTTGGCTTTTACAGTAGTAGACTGAAGTTAAAAAGATTGCACGATTATCCAAAATGTAAAAGTCTACAGGATAATTAATTTATACTTACTGAATAGTGCGAACACATATAAAAATCAGAAATCAGCATTATTTTACAAAATAAGTTTATTCTACTTTCTATGTTTTACTCACAGTTTCGCATTTGTGTTCCTTGGTCAATTATGAGACATGTTTCTCGTTTATTTTTGGGGTTTCACCTCAAACAGAGCTTATATTCAATTATATTGGATTGAATTTGACTTAGTATAAAGCTGAATCAGAGCAATAGTGTCATTCAGATGCCAGCTAGAATTTATGGTTATCGGTAACCATTAATTCTTAGATAGCTAGAATTTATGGTTATCAGTAACCATTAGTTCTTAGATATATACAATTTTGTGTCTAATTTCAACATTTGTTATTGTTTTTGACAGAACAATCATGGTGGTAAGTTTGTATGGCATGCTGTTCCTGTAACAACTATATACAAAAAATTGTCATGTGTTGGAAAAAACAAAATTTCAGAATCGGGATAATGGGTAATCCCTTTAAGATAAAAGTGTTTGAAATTGTGGGTAATTGCTGAGTAAACAACCTATTACACTTAATACTGGCCGTGTGAGAATTTGATAAGTTTAGACCTGGATCGTGAACCAAATTCACATACGACTTTGAGGAGATGGGATTTAAACCCTGAGGGTGTTTTGTTGCCAAAGCATTACAATAACCTATCTATTTACTGTCACCAGTTTGAATTAATTAAAGGAAAACCACTTGATTTCTGTTTAACTCATGATAATTTAATGATATATGCTATACCTGCTAGCGTTTAACAAGAGTGATACTTGTAAATAAAGGAGGAACCCGTAATAAGGGTATAAAACAGGTGGAGGCAAGGAGAAACAAGGCTTAGGGTATAAAACTCAGTATATTTGTGATTGCTCACCCCGAAAGGGGGACTTTGCAGATGATAATCAATTTTGATTTTTTTCATTGATATTCAATTTTGATTTTTTTTCGTTTCATCTGTTGCAGCATTTTCTAAGCTAAAAAATGACATCTTACTTGTTGAAATTGATCAATGTGGTCAAATTTTACAACTGAAAATTGGCAGGGAATTCGTATTATTTTCTTTATTTTTCGCGGCCTATTTTCACCTGTTTCTTGAAAAGTGTTCTGTCGCAAAGTCCCTTTTTTCGAGTTGAGTCATCACATATAACCTGTTTAAAATGTCTTCTTACACTAAACAAATTCTGATTGTGCAGTACCAAAAATGGTTAAGATTTACCTTAGTATACTTGCTGGTAAATTGTTTTATTATGCAGCATTGGTATTTTTAAATATTAGTTGCAATTCAGCTGTTTAGCTGTGAGTTCTGCATTTGAAAAAACATGAATAAATGAATTAAATATCAATGGAAGTGACCCCATCCCCATCCATTCCCCTTATTGTAAATAATAAAAAACATCAAGAGTGATGCTATTATATTAGTCTATAAAGATGTCATTAGATGATTTCTTGGAAAATACTCAGAATCAAATTTGATTTTATCAACAAATTCATTGTGGAAAATCACTCAACTAAATTTGATTTTGTTATGGATATGTAATACATAAGGATAAAAGAAAGTCCCCTGAAAATTAACCCAGTTCTGTTTGAATTTGTCGCCAGTGGAATTGTAAACAAAAAAATCCCAAATTAATAAGGCATTCTTTAGACATTGAGTGTGATTTACTTCAAAATAGCTATTCAATGTTGCAATATTGGCACTGATTAAAAATCACAAATTGCATTGCGTTTGTTTAGATGTGTTGAATAATATAAAAGTTCTATCAATTTGACCTGCTAGTCATGATTAGAGTTTGTATTAACCATTTATTACTAGCCAGTGAGTGTTAATACGTAATTTATCTTTAAAATAAGGTATGATGAAACAATTATTGTTTTAATTCAGTTACACAGTGATGTCACATATAATTTCATGAATTTTAAGTATATTATGACTGTTTACAACAACATTAAGCCATTGGTCTCATATACAAGGGGGGCATGCTGATTACAAAAGTTTACCAAGAGAAGTATGCATGTTATGAAGACATCATGCATTTAACTTATCATCTGATGTGATGGATCCCAGAGGAAATGGAACCAAAAACAAGCCCATCTCTTAAAACATCTTAATCAAATTGATTTTACAAAGCACTTCTGACCATCCTTATCAATTTTGGTGCAATTTAAACACATACAAACAATCTATTTAATTGCTTTGTGAATTCAATCCTGTTTATTTTCAAATGAAAAGATACTAGTAAATCAGTGTCCTAATGGCTGCATTTGTAATGCTGGTAATTATTCCTACAATAATGCATATAACTCTTCCTTCACTTTGGCTAATGACTGCTTGGTGGGTGATTAATGTTTGTTTTGTTGTGTCATTGACGGATGTTGAAATAGATGTAATGGCCCGTATTCCGGAAAGATGTTTAGCTAAACCACGGTTTTAATTCTCATCAACAGCACGGCTCATTGAAAAGTTCCGCATGAAAGCTGCAACGGTGCTTATCATTCCTTGACAGTTGATGTTCAGTTAAACCGTGGTTTAACTAAACACCTTTCCGGAATATGGGCCGATATGTTTTGTTTTGGCACAATACTCTCTGCTGACTTTGACTGTGGTCACAATACTTCGTACAAACAGTTACGAATGGTGTTTAGCAAGTAGCAAGGGCATTACTTGCTTCCTGTGGTCCTTCTAGATGGACTAACCACTGTTCGTAACTGTTTGTACCAAGTATTTGACCATAGTCTTACTTTGACTTCTAATCAATTTACAGCAGCAATACCCTTACGAACCTGAGAAAAATTTTGACTTTTTTTACAATTATTTTTTTTATGTTTTCACCGATTACTCTCAAAAACTATGATCAAACATAGGTTTGTTGCCTACATTGTTTTAAAAACAACAACAACATTAAAAACTAGACATAAAAGACGGATAAACACAGCTAGTGATAAATTGCTTATTGTTATTATTGAGATAAAAGGTGGACAAGATAAAATTGGAACAGAAATAAATTTAGGTCATTGTAGAATCACTCAGCTGCCACGTTGGTTATAAAATCATTTATGATTAGATGAATTCTAACAACTGGCACAAGAAAACAATTTTCACAGCTTTTTTAGACCAAACTTTCAGCATTATAGAGGTGAGATGAAAACAGGGAAGCCTTTGGGAAAGTGGATTTTAACAATAGATCCAATGAGACACAAACAGACACTTTCTGTTTGTTATGTCTTATGTTGTTGAATTAGTATATCTCAAACTGTTTATGTTCATGCAACATATATTTTGCTTCTTAAGAATCGTGTTCATTATGAATGTCAAAATTGTGTGTTGTGCATAGATTTTCAAGATACGGACATGTTTTATCTTTTTCCTATTCCCAGAGCCATCTATTTAACTCAGTCTTCTATTTTTTAACCATCTCTTTTGTATCTATTTTTGTATGAGTATGTTGATCATAAAATTTCAGTTTACTAACATTGGGTCAATTTAACATTGATGATTGATGTAAGTTTTGGCCACCACCGCTGCCACCTGAGTCGGACCAAATGTAGATGCCAGTTTTGTGTTTGATACTGATAGCCAATAGGGTGTATTTGTTTGTAAGTCATAAAATATCTCACCTAAAAGGTGCATTGGACAAAATTTCAAAAAAATTTCCTGCTGATGGATGTACACTTGGTATGTTCCATAATAACAGTAAACTTCCTAATATTATTTTAAAAATTTGATCGAAACCTTCAGAAAATTTAAAAAAAAAACTCAAGTTCTGTTTTCATGTTGATCTTGGATATGAATCTATTCGCTATTAGGATTTCAAATCCAGAGGGCAGTATTTATTGTTGTTGCCAACAATAAGTAATAATGAAAGAAAATCTTAATATGTTGAAATAAAGGGATTGGATTTAACAATGAAACTTTGTATGCTTGCATCATTACCACTAACACTGAAAATGATGCAAAAATCAAAGAATGTTTTTTTAATTGGGTTTGATGTTGAACTTGTCCAACGCCTCTTTAAATATACTTGCAGATATATAATTAATTGAATCTGTCATAATTGATATTTCATTTTGCCTTCCAAGCAACCAATAGCGTGTGACAAGTAACATATTTCAAATTAATTTCGGATGTATTGTTTTGCTTGTCTATTTTGATAATGTGTGAGGAAGTAAATAATTTACAGACTAGAATACTACGTGAACAAACAGCCAAACCACAACATGCCTCATGGCGACAACATGCGTGAGATCATGCATGGTATGGTCAATTCTAACAAGAGCACAAATATTTCATTCAATGGAATTTTCCACATCTTTCAAGAAACTATCTTCCTTTGTTTGAACTTTTAAAAGAATTGAAAAAATTATCCTATATTATCATTTAAATTCATTTTCAAAGATTGGAAAAGTATTTGCGATACAGGAATCATTCATGTTTAAGAATATATTTAAATCTAGATAACCAGAAATTTTACTTACTTAGAGCAACCAACATTGCGTGTAAAATCATCATCCTTCAGCTGGGTTGTGATGTGGACCTTGACACTACCACCCCACTATAGAATTTGCCTGTATTTTATTGCCCTGTATGGATATTACTCAGAAATATCTCGATCAAAATAGATCACCCCCCACATATGACCGCGCATATAGGAAGTTAACTTGTTTTAGTATAAATTTCAGTCGTTGTTTTGTCAATCAGAATTCTCTTATGGTTTAATGGCCCATTTTGTGGAAAAATCATGAATTTATGGCGTATCATCTTGACTTCACTATTACACCGACCCGTACCCATGTTGCAATATGAACACTATATTCCATTTTACATACATGTACAATTCTACATTAGGTAATAGATCGGGCTACTGTATAGAATCAGATTTACGCCACAGAGCAAAACTGTAGGGATTATGGGATATGTGTTCAGCTGGCTTTATTATTATTTCGAGCAAGCCCATGATTCAATTCGATAGTCAACACAATTATAGATTATATTCCGTTGACCATACAATTAGATGTTAATGCTACATACTAACATGCAGCACAAGTAGAGCATTATGGGATGTACACACTATACACATGGCATCTGGATTATGTTTTTTGCAACCTTGAGAAGGTCAGTCAGTCCGCAGGTAACATGATAAGGGGCGCGGTCAACGTTTTCCTGACATACACAAGGATTTTGAACGACTGCGAGTCCATAACAACAAACGATTCTCGGGCATATGACTTTTGCAGTGTGTGTTTGCTTCGGATGTGAGACCCGGGATGGGTGAATCAGGGGTCCTTATATTTTTGTAATATTAAAACTTATTAATACCATTGAACATACGCGCCACCGGGGACAGAGCAATAGCTCTGTAGCCGGGCGCACCTGTGATGCACGTATGCCCTAATCCACCATATCCAACCACCACACCCCACGACCATTGCATATCTAGATTTTAGTTGGAGTTTAGCTGAAGGGTGATGGTTTCATCTGCAACGTCTGTTGCTCCAAGTAATTTTAACTTTCTTAGTGTCTGTATTTAAATAATACTCTTGAACATGACACTTTTGTTTAATTTTTCAAACTCCACACAAAGTCGAAACCGATTCAGTCAAACTGTTTTTCATCTATATTTTCAAAAGTATGAGGTGCCCATTTCAGAATTTATTCTGAACACTGGTGTTTTTGATACTGTTTGCACGTAAAACATGCTTTTGGCGGCCATTTAGATCTCAGGACAGGCTCCATATTTAATTTGAAATATGCTTCTTCCTTCCATCCATATAAGTGCAGCTGTCAGATATGAGGATCAATGCACTGTGTGTGTTGCATATGGTCCAAGCAGAAAAGGACAAAAGTTGAATACGGTGAAAGATATTTACAACGGTGCAAGTAAAAACCATGATGAAGAAGACTACATCAGTGCATGCTCCTTCAAGTCCTGCTTGAAGGCATCCAGGCAAAGGTAATCAGCTGCATCTTTAGTCAAATTGTTCCAGTCCCTGATGGTCTTACGGAAGAATGAATTTGTATATACTGACGATCTTGTTTGTGAAATGACCAGGCGTGAAGTGTGACCTCTGGTTGTAGTTTTCAGGCTGGTGAGGTATTGGCTTCTAGAAATGTCAACTAGGTTGTAGAAGATCTTGTACATTATGACCAGGCGACCCTGCAGGCGGCGTTCTTTGAGAGATGGCCAGTTCAGTTCGTTAAGCATGCTAGTGACACTGCTCCTTCTGTCATAGATTCCAGTTATTCTTCACCTGTCATTTACTTGTTATTTATATTTTAATGTACTTCAGCAAAATTAATCCCATTTGAATTTACTGATTTTTTAAAATTTTATTATTTCATACCTAAGAGTGCTTATCAGCAAACATTAACATCATTACAGACCACAATCGATGAGAGCAGGGGATTCCAACTAAAATGCAACATGTCACACCCGCTATACCCTTTGACTGATTAGGCCTTATTTTAGGGTAGAATTACTTTTCCACCTAAGAATTATCTTTTTTTTTTCAAAATCACTTTAACCCTAACAGGCAAATATCATACAAAACCATACAAAGCCTAAGTCCAAATACGTCAGAACCAATCATTAAGCAATCACCCCAGTCTATATCTAAACACGGAATGCCTAGCCTGCCTGAGTTCCCCCCGTAGAACGAAGCCCATACTATCGCCCCCCCAAAAAAAAAAAAAAAAACCAGAGGTCACAGGTTCGGCACACAATTTTTTGCCTTCTCCCCCACTCTATGATGTGTTTGTACTTAGTTTATTTTACCCCTTCCCTGTGAAAATGCTAAAAACAGTGGGTACTGTTATAGGGTTAATATGTCACTGTTCTAAGATATATTTAGATCCACAATAGATGTTTTTCTTTTCTACTATCTAGGTGAAATTTAAGAACTCATTGCCCAGCTCTAACCCTGACATGTAGAGTTTTGACAAAACAAAAGCATTAGTGTTTGCCATCTTACTGCCTGAAGCCAGAATCAGTCTGAATAGATAGAACATGAGAGCAGAGATTTTAGGTTAAGCAGTGGTCATGTCACACTTTAGAGAATTGGACTTGGACATCTTTTTTGTGTGTGTAAATTTAGATATATACAAGTAATCTGTTGTATTTAGCTTGTACAGCAGTAGACTGAAGTTCAAAAGATTGTGTGATTATCCAAAATGTAAAATTCTACAGGATCATTTATTTATACCTACTGAATAGTGAAAACACATTTAAAAATTAGAAATCGGCATTTTTTTTACAAAATGAGTTTATTCTACTTTCTACTATGTTTTACTCGCAGTATCGCATTTGTGTTCCTTGGTCAAATATGAGACATGTTTCTCGTTTATTTTGGGGGTTTCACCTCAAATAGAGCGCATATTCAATTATATTGGATTGAATTTGACTTGGTTTAAAGCTGATTCAGAGCAATAGTGTCATTCAGCTGCCAGCTAGAATTTATGGGTGCCGGTAACCATGAATTCTTAGATATATACAATTTTGTCTCTAATTTCAACATTTCTTTTTGTTTTTGACAAAACAATCACGGTGGTAAGTTTGTATGGGCATGCTGTTCCTGTAACAACTACAAAAAAAATTGTCCTATGTGGGAAAAAACAAAATTTCAGAATCGAGATAATGGGTTTACAATCCCTTTTAAGAGAAAAGTGTTTGAAATTGTGGTCAATTGCTACCTTAACATCATGTCACACTTTGGCCGTGTGAGAATTTGATAAGTTTAGACCTGGATCGTGAACCAAATTCACATACGACTTTGAGGAGATGGGATTTAAACCCGCAGGGTAATTTGTTGCCAAAGCATTGCAATAACTTATCTATTTACTGTCACCAGTTTGAATTAATAAAAAGAAAAGCAATAGATTTCTGTTTAACTCCTGATATTTTAATGAGATCTGCTATACCTGCTAGCTTTTAACAAGAGTGATACTTGTAAATAAAGGAGGAAATCTTAATATGGGTATAAAACAGTTGGAGACAAGGAGAAACAAGGCTTAGGGTATAAAAGTCAGTATATATAACCTGTTTAACATGACTTTCTTACACTAAACAAATTCTGATTGGGCCTTGTGGCACTAGGTGAGGTATGTAAAAGGGTGGAGGCGTTACAGTTTTAGGTAAAAATCAGGAGTATTTTTACCATAATTTCAGATAGGAGAGGTCAATTGATTTGGTTTATGGACCATAACCTTGACAATTTATCAAGCTATAAGTCCCCATTGTTTCATATTCAATTATTCTTTACTTTTTGAAATAATTGGTTGCTACAACCATTGCATCCTTTACAATGAATTGAAGCGACTATACGGTGCATTATAAGTATTGGCTATTATCTGTCGTTGTACCTACTGAAGGGTTATTGTTAATGAACAAATGAGAAATCAGTGATTATGAAAAGAAATTGTGGATGATTAACAAAATAAAATTTTGGATGAAGTCATATAAATTGGTATTTGTAGTAATGGTTTCCAATTGACTTTTAAGAAATATTTGATCACACTATAGCTCAGTACAGAAGCAAATTCCTTCATTACAAGTTTGGTTTATTTAAAAGTATATAGGACCCCCTTCATATATCGAAGGGTCAGATTATTGAATTACATACAGTTATAAAGATATGATGAAATCAATTATGGTACCATTTTTGCATGAAATTCTATACTTACACCCTATATGACGTTTGTTCCACCCCGTATATCCACTTTTTGTGGTTTGTCGACAATCCTTACAATCATAGCTTTACAATGATATATAATTTACTGGGACTTTAACACAGGAAAAGAATTGTTATGCGTTAAAAAGACAGGACATGCAAATTCCATTCTACATCAGTGTGTAACGCAGATTCGTCCTACCTCATAACACAACGCCATTGTGCAGTACCAAAATGGTCAAGATTTGCAATCAGTTGCAGTCATTAATTGCCTTTGTATACTTGCTGGTAAATTGTTTGATTATGCAGCATTGATATTTCAAAATATTAGTTGCAACTCAGCTGTTTAGCCGTGAGTACTGCGAATGATTAAATCAATGAAATTTCAATGGAAGTGACCCAATCCCCATCCATATTCCCCTTATTGTAAATAATAAAAAACATCAAGAGTGATGCTATTATATTAATCTATAAAGATGTCATTAGATGATTTCTTGGAAAATTCTCTAGAATCAAATTTGATTTTATCAACAAATTCATTGTGGAAAATTACTCAACTAAATTTGATTTTGTTATGGATATGTAATACATAAGGATAAAAGAAAGTCCCCTAAAAATTAACCCAGTTCTGTTTGAATTTGTCACCGGTGGAATTGTAAACAAAAAAATCCCAACTTAATAAGGCATTCTTAGTCATTGAGTGTGATTTACTTCAAAATAGCTATTCAATGTTGCAATATTGGCACTGATTAAAAATTGCAAATTGCATTGCATTATGTCACACTTTGGCCGTGTGAGAATTTGATAAGTTTAGACCTGGATCGTGAACCAAATTCACATACGACTTTGAGGAGATGGGATTTAAACCCG
>JXSR01S037702.1:66254-80330 GCA_000969725.1 Ophiothrix spiculata
CTTTTTTCAACGTCTATATAAAAAAATCATATCGAACTTCAATTTTCTTGCTTATTAGCATATTTGTAACAGTCTATTTTTGCTAAAAAACTGCGGCAAATGTTCATATGTAATTATTTAAACTTCGATTACGCATTATTGACGTATGTGGAGTGAATGTAGAAGGAGTCGTTGGGGTATAATGGGGTAGGGATCATCAATAATTATGATGGGGGTAAAATGATTCTTTGATCGATTTCCTTACTTATTCAGCCAAAACTCTCCAAAAGAAACTTCATTTTAGCAAAAAATCGATTTTGGTTAGTTTTCATGGCATGGTGACGTCATATTAGGTTCAATTTTAATCATTTACTAATAAATAGATAAAAGGGGTCAATATCTATACACTGGTAGCAAAATATGATATAGAAAATCCAGGGAGGGGGTTGCAACAATCTTCACAGTCAGGAGCACTTAAGTTAAGATCGTAAAGGAACAACCATTTTCAATTTGTATTTCAGGAATTTATCTGCTCTTCCATAAATTCTCAATATGCGCCAAATATTAATCAAAATTCTGAATGTTGTTGAAACAATAACAGTTTATTTATCCGAAGTTGATTTAATCTGTTATGAGTATTTAGCATGAATGTGATTGCTGTCACATTTTAATAACTTTTTATTTAACTTTCGAATCCCTAGGCCCCGACTCTAGGCTAAAAAGATATGATATTTACAAACATTTATGGAATAATAATTTTGTTAATGATGGAAATTCCTCAGCCGTTGCTTTGCCTATGTTATTTTAATAGCTCATTGGGCTCATGATATAGCACTACCATCTACCTTTTTCAACATCGCTGGCCTGTTTGGAAAATTGATAACCACCCACCGTCCCCACCTTTGCGATATGCCCATTTTGATTAAGTTGCGGAAAGCTTAGCTCCCACGGAATGCTTGTTTCCTATTTCTTCGACAGAGTGGAAAGGATGAATGAGTTGCATAGAACATTTCTTGAATGACGAATATGCATGTATGGTACTCTTTATCTCAAGTATTTATCATTCAACTTCAATTGCGAATCCCCCTATGGAGAGAATGGCCAACCATTCTTATTGATTTAAATCAGCTGTTTTAAGATGTGAACATTGAACTGGAATCACTATTTGTTGGACTCTAGGACTACGACTTCCGGGAAAGAAGCTGTTTTCAATGTTTTAATCATTGACTTTTACTTAGGGATGATGAAACCCCGCTCATTTACAAAAGGCACAAATTGTGAGTGCTTTTCTATTCAGGATCTTATGCTAGCGGTTTTCGTCTCCTGGTTTCCTCGGGCAAGAAATTTTACTCTACTTGCTCCGTGGTCGGACAGTCACGTAAAGCCGTTGGTTCCCTGTGCGATTGCTCCTTCATGGGGCGCTGCATACAGTGTATACCTGGTGAGTCTAGATACTCAAGGCCAATGCAAATGTCCACTCTAGCTGGGGTTACTTTAGAGTCAATTATCATTAATTTTGCTCTTTTATGCCGGGATCCATCATTATGAGAGTGATTCTATTAAAGACTTTAGGTTAGATAGGCCAATGCGAATGTCCACTCTAGGTGGTGGCTAGTTTTGAGTCAATTATCATTTGCTCTAAAATTTATGTCGGTTTCCATCTTTTCACTATCTCAATGAGCATATTATATTGTGGTTAATAAATCTGCCTCCGGCAGCTTATGGCAAAGTATTTTTGTTTTTGTTTTCATTGTTGTTTATAAGGGAATGTTCAGGCATTCACAAAGGTAATTCAATGATATCAGGATTATTTATGTAATAGTTAAGTGTTAAACGTTAATTGTAAACATTTAGCAGCTAAAATATATTCTCTGGCATGTTTGGAATCGAATGAATTAATGTGGTTTTTAACTCAAGCTATGCTTTACTTCCAATAGATTCATTTTTCTATTGACATAAAAAGTATTATTATTCTGCAACATTTAAAAAGGGATAATGCATTTTGCGTCAGTTTAAAATTATGATTGCGTTATAACCTAAGGATACTTTGAATTGAAATTCACATTTATGAAATAAAGAAAATAATAAAAAAATAATTATAATGATGAATGTTTTTTCAATATTCGAGCCGTGTTTCAGAATAATTTTGACAAAACACAAAATCGAGCGTATCATATAGAACGACATTGATACAAGTATTACAATATTAATCAATGTTATCAGTATTCCTGTCAGGCTGGCTTGATGAAAATAAGAAATGAAATAATACAACGTCTTAAAAGTAATTCAATCTCTAGCACAAGATGGAGTTCGCGAATGAACGAAATCATGAATAAAAGTTGCAAAGCGATACAAATTAATGAAGTTCAATTTCAATGTTTTAAGTGTATTTCAAGCTTGTTTTTACAATTTATTAAAATAAAAACGCATTTGTTATAATACCGTATTGTAGTAATTTGTAACAATCTGAGCTTTAATTTAAAAGCTTTTGAAACACGATATCTCATATCTATTTGTGAAATATAATACTCAGTATTATGATGGATATTCACGCCTCATAGGTGTCTGTGTGCCTTGATTAAATCTATATAAGAATATATATCGAATTTAATTAAATTATGTTTTACAACATATCAAATGTTATACATGGTAATGCATTTTTGCATTTTTGTTTCTTCTGGTATTCTCTTAAAGTAAGAATTTGGTGCCCTTGTTCCTTCTGAAGTGGAAAATGTAGTAGGAAACACATTAAAATATCAAATGAAAGAGTCTAATATGTCTTTTGGTATCAACGAAAATATTATTGTACGAGCACTTTAAAACATAAAGCAAAACCTTTTTCTGCGAGTGGGTTGTTAAGACTGAACTGTAATCTGAACATATATTAGTTATGCCAAACAAAGTATTATAAACCAACACCATTATACGCAAGCTCTTGTGGGATTTCGGCCAAAATATATATATTTGTTTAGGGCCAAAATATCGCATGCCCTGAGAAAAGATCCATTTTTCATGATATTGGGCGTTTCCTTGATGTATTATTTTGTTAATAATTTGTTGGGCTTGTTGCTTCCAACTTACTTTGTTAGTTTGCATTGCGACAGGATTGAAGAAGATATTGCTTACTTAGTTTACTACAATCTTTATCGAAATGGTTGGAGCAAATATCAATCGTTCAAGAAAATGCATCCCCGTAACTGCCACCTACTATGCAATGTTGAAGCACAAAAGTTCGTTTATTGACCACAGAGGGAAAGGGGGGGGGGCAACATTTAGATTGAGGTACGGAGAGGGGTTCAGTGGTTGGGGAAGGCTTTAGCCTTGATAACATAAAAGGGGCAATTTAAGTGCTTGGAAATTTACAAAATTGCAGCATTGTAATGCAGCGAAAGTTTTGCTCCAACATATTTTGAATATGTTTGTTCTTTGCTTTTTGACATTTTGAGTGAATGTTTCAATTTTTTATACATGATTCCATCAGGCTCTGATGATTATACTTCATATCTGTTTTTAAGTTATAGATTAAACATAACTTGTTCAGCTCT
The DNA here is from genome assembly GCA_000969725.1 of Ophiothrix spiculata. NCBI lineage: Eukaryota > Metazoa > Echinodermata > Ophiuroidea > Amphilepidida > Ophiotrichidae > Ophiothrix > Ophiothrix spiculata. Next base: position 69,779 of record JXSR01S037702.1, read on the forward strand.
TTACCAAATATCGACGGAAAATATTACATACAAATACCGCCAGCTGTATTAAGAGGGAAAAAAAAAAGGAATTAGACTTGTTATTACATTCAAACTTCGCTGAAATATTTGTGTGTTTCTCAAATTAAATTCTACTTACGCAAATCAAATCAGCTGAGCTTTTGTATTCTGCTAAAATAATAGAACGAGGCTTAAATGCTTCACCACCAGCATGCAAATGCAAATAAAATGTCCAAGAGTGTCATTCAATATTTGTTGAAATTCATCCTTTAGGAACTAGTAAGTAATCAAAACCTGGCTCGTTTGTTTGATTTATTTTATCGTTTCTCAGAAAATAAGGATGTCTGATTTGTTATTCTATATATATCAAAATGTAGGATATTCAGACATCTTCTTAACGTTGTATGGGTTATTCGGTACTTATCACATGATTGCCAAACAACTCGTTGCGTACGTGTTAGACACAGTGAGCAGGAACACCACCTTGCATAAACCACAGTCTGCAAAATGGTCCATTCTGTTGCTATTGAAATGACCTGCGGAGACCTGGAACAATGTGGTTGTTGATGATACGTAGGTAAACCTGGCTAAGTTAATCTTCAGATTACTGAAGCAATAAATTCAATTAGATATTGGTACAATGTATATACTTACATGTTTGACGAGGAATGCTGCATTCGGACAGAACTTTTTTCATACCATAATATTGAAATAGGGATATCTTTGCAAAATTTAGCAATCCGCACCATTCTCTCACCATTTGAAAGATACATCCACGATCTATTTAGAAATAACCATTATTTGTTTGGAATTACTTTTAGTCTTACAATATGGCTTCAATCTAATTATTGCACTCTTTTGACTCGCACGGTATATTCCCTATACCTAAATGTTTTATGTTTGTGGCTTGATATTATGAGCCAGTGTTTATACAATATATTTCACTTTCGCTTTCTTCTATACCTTCCTAGGAATCGTTTTTCGTTTTATTAATTTTTAGTTTATCCAGTTCTCGTTCTTCTTGATGCTTTTTAAGTGATGTATTTGATGTTTTCAGTTCTGACTTTATGCAAGAACAACGTTTCCTAAAGAAGAACTAAGAATATCGCTTTGTTCCATTCACAAAACCCTTTTAAAAATTAAACACGACAAGTCTTGAACAATACAAAAAATGTCATTAATGTCAGATTACGTGACCAGAAGAACAATTGGCGTAAATAGTGCGAGAAAAGGAAAAAATCGGGTTCACTTCATTTGTACATATTTGATGATGCAATTAGATGTGATTACGTGATTGGGGTAACTGTACGTGCCCTATATTCTACAGTTCATCAGTTATTAAGATAATGTATAAGCTTGTTGAAAGTAGAGTATTCTTGTCTTGGATACGCATGTGACTATATTGGTGGATGAACGTTGTACGCGACTTATACACATGTAACTTTGAAATGAGCAGTAAAATTAAGAAAGGAATGATGTTACCATCTTCGTCATCTTATCTTTTTAAAATAAAAATGTAAAACAAAAAATCACTTTCAACAGTGCAGCTTAAATTTCTAATGGTTTAAATTTTTGGTTCCTTCTTCTCTCAATACCAGAATAAGTACTCGTGTTCAGTTATTTATGAATTCCCAAAGCTTTTGGCTTATACATGATGTACAGCTGTAGTGTTAAAGCGTTCCTTTACCTGTTTTTGAGATGTCAAATAAAGGGTTACTTTGAAAATAGTTTAGAAATTGTTCACAAAATAAAACAAATTAAAGCAAGCGAACGAACAGACATTGGTCTTGTAAAAATGCAAAGTGAAATAAAATCTAGCATAAAATACACTGAATATCTGGAAATGACCGCATGAAATCAACAGAATCAATATCAACGTTAAACTTTCTTGACCGATAATCACATTATTTAAGAAGAGATTTGTATATGTTGGTTTCAATCTTAATCCAAGTCCTCTATCCATATAAGCTTAATATTCCTAATTTATGGTCAGGATTTTACCATCAGACTGCGTTACAAAACAAAGTCTTTATATTGTCCACGGACTAAATTTGATTATAGGTCATTTGTGATTGTTCATCTCTAACCAGCCATTAATGTAGCTTCTTGGCCTTCAGAAAAAAAAAATATATATTAATTATTTCATACTTCGAAACATATTCCTAAAATGAAAATTTGCAGGCGATCTGAAGCAACTACAACGGTTGTAAAACTGCAAGGAATTGATTTGCAGAATCACAACCTTTGCATGTATTTCACTTAGAATGCCAAAATATTTGCTGCATTTGCGGCTGCTTCCAGATGAATGAAAACATTTATTGACGTCCTCACTGCTTGTAACAAAATTACTCTTTTCATTTCTTAGAAATTAGCATTCTTAATACACAGATGACCTCTATGGTGCATCTTAAGGCCTCACTACACGAGGACTTTTTTCGGCGCATGTTGGTCTTTTTAATTTATTTATTTATTTATTTATTTATTAAATTATTTATTTATTAAATTATTTATTTATATATCTATCTATCAATCAATCTATCTATCTATCTATTTATTTATTTTCCGTACTTCAGTCAGGTAGTGAATTGTTATACCCGTAAGAGGACCGATATATATATATTGTCAGAAGTCTGAATGAATGGAATGTGTCATGTTTTTATTCACTTCTGATAACAATTTAAGCTGATCATGTGACATTTTTGAACTTTTGCGACTTTCTTGCACTCACATTAGTCCATGGGCCAAAAACCGAAACCCTCCCCCCTTTAGGCACAATGGTTCATGATGTTTTTCTGTTAGCTAAGACCATCAGCAATCGAAATCTGCCTGTTTGCCAAATTCCCGGTGGTGGGTGGGGCTGTGAGGGCGCTTTTTCAAAATGGCCGCAAAAATACCATATTTTCACCATAAACCGCTCAAAACAACTTTTAAACCACTAAATGGCCCAAGTTATCATTAGGAAATGGTGTCTGGAACTAATAGTCAACAAATTAAGCCAAAGTATTAGATTATATGCATGTTCCAAATTTAAAATGGCTGCCAAAATGGCCGCCGCCAAACAGTATATTTTAATGAAAATTGACGTAAACAGGCCTTTTTAACGCCCAATATCATAAAACAATTAGTAGACAGAAACATCTAGGGTTAAAACAAGATTATATGACTTGATCAAAATCATTTGCATAATTTACATTCAAAATGGCGCCCTTATTAAGTCCAAAATGGCCGCCAAAATACATTAGAACTGCATTAAAGCAGCATTAATAATATGACATATTCAAAATATTCAATGGAAAATAACTTGTGAGAGTTACAACAGATCAAATGCTCCCTAAATTGTGTTGTTACTATGTTTCAAATGTAAATTGGTGCACATATTAAAGTTCAAGATGGCTGTTAAAATCCATTTTTGTTGTTCAAAAATGGGTAAGAGTGGCATTAGAACAGCTGTTAAAACATTAAAGAGTCAAATTAATCAATCCAAAATGCCTTGAGGGTATCAACTGACCCATAATGTCCAACATGGTCCCCATAATAAGGACGCCAATGGCCTCCGAGATACATTTTTGTCACTTTTAATGGGTTAGAGTGACTTAATAAAACTTAAAAAACATTTAAAGATTCAAAATAATCAATGGAAAATGGATTTTAGGGTCGCAACAAAAATATCATTCCGCAGATAATGTTTTAATCAAAAATGATCCCTACAATTTAAGTCCAAAATGGGGCCTAAACATTTCAATGACTATTTTGAGTATATACAGTGTTGAATGCTGCATTTTTAACCTATTTGAATATGAAAATATGCATTTTGGGCATCATTTTAATTGGTTTGAACATGTTTACAACCTAAATTTGGGGTTAAAACTTCTGCTACAACCTCTATAACAATCTGACATTGATTATTGCCATTTTAGTGTCACTCACACACATTGTTTAGTGTAAAAATATATTATGATAGCCATTTTAGATCTGGCTTTTTTTAAATTTTTGGATTTACAGCAGGTTAACATGATCTGGGCAGAAATATTTCTTAAACCCTGTTTCAACAATTCAAACCCTTGAATATTTATCATAATGTATTTTTAAAACATAGCCAAGCATTTTTAAACCATTCAAAACCATTTCCCATTGATTATTTTGAATATTTAGCATTGTTAATGCTGTTTTAATACCACTCAAAATTTGGCTGCTAAGCTTGTTTTTCAGGCAAGGAAAAAAGTTCATATTGCTCCACTACTTCAGCAACTTCACTGGCTACCTGTAAGGGAGAGAGTGGCATACAAAGTTTTGTTATATGTCTTGGCCCAAATTATATTCAATCTCTGCTCACTTTGTATAACCCTGGCAGAGAGGGACTCGGATTGGCTAGTGACACTACCCGCTTGTATGAGAGTAAACTCAATTACAGATTTCTGACATCAGCTGCAGATCAAGCTTTTGTATTTGCAGCCCCAAGACTGTGGAATAAGCTTCCTGTATCAGTGTACAGCTCTGTTTAATTGCCTTATTTAAGAAAGCAATGAATACTTATTTGTTTATTAACAAGTATCTAGCTTTTCTGTTTCTTCATGTAGTTTTTGTTGTTGATTGTTTTAGCGCTGTGATCATATGGAATTGCGCTTAATAAAAAACAATTGTATGTATGTTTGTAAGCTTTAAGCAACAAACTGTATTAAAGCTACCATTTTTGACCATATTGTTGGCACCATTTTGTATTTGAAACATGTAAACAGCCAAATTAAGTAAAAATTGGGTCTGTTGTTACCCTAAAAGAAATTTTTCATTAATAATTTGGAATATTCAATATTTTTAATGCTGTTTTAATACTACTCTAGCCCAGTTTTGAGTGACAAAAGTTCATTTTGGCGGCCATACTAGACCATATTGTGGGGGGGGGGGCATTTTGACTTTGAAACATGTTAACAACACAATTAAGGGAAGATTGGGTCTGCACGTACCATAGAAAGCTCTTTTCTTTTGATTATTTTGAATATTTAATTTCTTAATTACTGTTCCAATGCCACTTAAACCCAGTTTGGAGCAACAAAAATGTATTCTGGCGGCCACTTTGAAGCTTATTATGTGTGTTTTGGATTTAAAACATTAACAACATAATTAAGGAAAGAAGGGTACTGTTTTTACCCTCAAAACCATTTTCTGAGATTGATTATTTTGAATATTTATTGTTTTTCATACTGTTTTGATACCACTCTAATCCATTTTTGAGTGACAACAATATATTTTGGCCACCATTTGAAACCAAATTGTGGGGTGCCCTTTTGGGTTTGAAGCATGTTAGCAGCATAATTCAATAAAGATTATGTCTTTTGTTACCTTACAAGCCACTTTCAATTAATTATTTTGATTTTTACCATTGATAATGCTTTGTTAATACCACTCTAGCCAAGCTTTAAGTAATAAAAGTGTATTTTGGCGCGGGCACCATTTTGGAATTAAAACATGTAAACAACACAATTAAGGAATGAATGGGTCTGTTGTTACCTTAAAAGCCACTTTCTATTGATAATGTTGAATATTTGATGTTTTTAATGCTGGTTTAATACTACTAGAGCCCAGTTTTTAATGAAAAAAAAAATTGTGGCGGCCATTAGACCATATTGTGGGGGCCATATTGAGTTTCAAGGGAAACTTGGGTCTGAACGTACCATACAAGCTGTTGCTATTGATTATTTTTAATGTTTAATGTTTTAAATGTTGTTCCCATGCCACTTAAACCCAGTTTCAAGCGGCAGTAATGTAATTTGGCAGCCACTTTGGACCAAATTGTTGGGGCCAGTTTGGGTTTGAAGCAGGTTAACAGCACAATGCAGAGAGGATTTGGTCCAAAGTGGTCAAATAATAACACCATTTTGGATTCAAAACATAAAAACACATAAATGGGAGGAAGGATACTGTTGTTACCCTCAAAGTCATTTTCTCTTGATTATTTTGAATATCTTATGTTTTAAATGTTGTTCCAATGCCACTTTAACCCAATGTTGAGGGACAAAAATGTATTTTGGCCGCCATTTTGGACCAAATTGTGGGGGCAAGTTAGGGTTTGAATCATGCTTACAGTACAATTCAGGGAGGATTGGGTCTGTTGTTACTCTACAAGCCATTTTCAAATAAATATTCTGAATATTTCATATTTTAAATGCTGTTCCAATTTCACTTAAAGCCAGTTTCAAATGACAAAAATGTATTTTGACGGCCATTTTGGATCTTATTTTGGGCACCATTTTTTGCCACACGTAAAATCAGACGTTGAACTGTCAAATTTGTTTTAATAATTAATTTTATGTTTCTTTACAAAATATGCTCATTTTTAATGCACAATTTTCAGCACATATTTTGATTTTATTCATGGTGGGGCTGTTTACTTTTTGAAATATTTAGTATGTGAATTTAACGTACATACATTTCATTTTTGGTCTCCATTACCTTTTCCATGTGTCAAATGTTAAAACTAAAGTTCATGGATTATGGAAACCCAAAAACTTGATTTTTATGCACTAATAATGTGCATTGGATAAATGACAACTATTTAATAGTGATCAAACAGCGGTGTTTAGAATCTAGAAAGCATTTCTCAAATTTCTGATTTTTTCTTAGTTTTTGCTATATTGCCAAAATTGGTGGCAGCGGTGGGATTTTTAACATTTTGGACCAATTTTTGACAATATTAATTATCCATTGCTAAGTTACAGAGCAAAAACCATGTTGAAAACGAAGGGTTGACAGGACCCTTAAGCAAAATACCTAGTAAAATTAAAACATTGGAGGTTTGACCCAAAAATGTGTTGTTAATATATTTGTTGTAATTTCTATCCTTGGCGTTTTGATTTCGTCAGTGGTCATTGACATAAATAGGACTATGATCATAAAGAAAATGTATCATTTAGTTTGCAGCGTCCCAAATTCGTCTACATAATCTAAATTGATTTAGTTGATTTAAACAGATAAAATCTTATTGGAATTTAACGAGACGCCTTTAAAGGAACAGATATCCAAAAGTCTCGAACTAAGAAGGTGCTTGGATAAGAAAACAAACATGGTGCATTGTCCACGGGTATGTTAACAGAAATAGCTAAGTCAGGGCAATAAATCTGATTTTCTGAGGTTATTCATGTCAAAACAAAAGGAGCGAATGTGATCTGGACGTGTAATGTTATTCCTGTCTACATCAAAATGGCCAATAGGCATTTGGTTTGTAGTACTTTTTCAAAACCACTATAATAACATCTGGATTGACGCCAAAACACACTTTTTACTTGTTACTTTTACTCTTTACTTTTAACTTTTAAATCTCGATTTTTAAGAATTACACTTCCTTCTGACATCATAATCCGTCTTACATGCCTCTTCAATGTATTTTGATTTGAGCCTCAACATGAAAGCATATGTCATTGTAAGTTGGGACAATAAAAAACGTCTCCAATAAGCATGTAACTTTTAATATGCTTTTCACGTTCACATGGATTCGAAGATTGCTTAAAGCAAATGATAAACAAGAGTTAGAGTGACCTATATCTAAGAATTGTCAAATTGTAAAAATAACTTTGTCTAGGATAATAATCGCATAATATGGCCTTTGGTTCACTCGTATACGTTTTTCAGTTTGAAACCGCAAAGTGAGAGCTCCATTTTAATATGTTTTTATCTACCAATACTACGTGAATACAAAAAATCAGAAATTACTAATTGTTTTAGCAAAGTAGATTCTACCCCATTATTATTATCTCAATTCCCTGCATGAATATCCAAAGTTGCATTCATGGGAATTATATATCAGATTATAAAATAACAAAGACTTGTTGCACCAAATATTAGTAGCCCATAAGAAGTATAGTTTCACCCTAACGTTGTGATTCAATTGCTGCAGGTGAAGAACAATATGCAGAGGCTTCATTCCGATGATTAAAATTCATATTGCATCAATTCTATATCAAAAAAAAAACATTCGCTTCATATCTCTGATTAAAATTCATGTCGACTAAATTGTAAAGTGGGGGAAACACACACCTATGGTGGCCGTTAGGGGCAATTTCCTTTCCTGTCATATTTCCTACTATGTGTCGATGTCATTGAAAATACACATCATACTGCCATCAATCATGGCGAGAAAAATCTTAAAATGACGGCGCCAACATATAGCCTTCTTCTTCCTCAAATATTGTATTCTTGTTTTAATCTGTTTGTGTTTATAAGTGAAACGCCACTATACTACATCATCTTTATAACATACAATTTCAAATCTTGTTTAATTTATTCCTTGAAATGTATAGAGTAAGGCAGTATGTCGGCCGCGGCTCCCGGGTCGACAGGTCAACCCGGGAACAAAACATGATATGATAAGTTGTTTTCGTGTCAAAACAAACAGAACAAAATTAAATGTACTCTGAAATATAATTCATGTTTACATTGAATTGGTCAAGCATGAACATCAGGACATATCTCATTCTGGAAAGTTAACCCATACAAATTCAAGACCCATCGTATGAATATTAAAATTTTACATCCAAATTATACGAACGGGAGGAATATTGAATTGCCTATCACCAGCATGCGTGATGTACTAAACTATTTGCATACACTGATGTTGTGATTCAATTGCTGCAGGTTAAGAACAATATGCAGTGGCTTCATTCCGATGATTAAAATTCATATCGTATCAATTCTATAGCGTGTTAACTCACACCTCTTAGGTTTTTATCTTTTCCTACGGTATTTTGTATTCTGTGACGATGTCGTTTATATAGACAATGATTTCATCAGAATATTTTAAAAACCACATTTGCAACATGTAACCTTCCTCCTCATATATTTTCTTTCTTTTTAACTCTCTTGTCTTTATTTGTTACTTATTTGGCCTGTTTAGTTAGTGAAACGCCAAAAACGTATAATAAAAACGTGACAAATGATTTTTACAAATGCAATATCCTTTTTTATAAATATCCTCCCTCATGTTCTTAAATGAAACACATTTTTGAGTCTCTGTGTTGTGTTACATATTCAAAAAAAAGTGCAAACTTATCGCAAGTAATTTGTTTTTGGAACAAATGTGAACTTGACGTGCGACTGGAAATATTATTCCTGTTTGCACCAAAATAGCCAAACGGTAAGCATTAAGGGTACGAGGAATCCATATGCTCAGGAAAATGTGAATCAAACTATTTTTCAATCATGAAAAGATAAATAGTTTCCTCTGCCTTTACGGGGACTCGAACCATGGATTATGGCGGGGGTTAGTCATGCATTACGAAGCGAGAGATCTACCGCTGAGCTATCAAGGCAGCGTAGAAAACGTGAACTAAAATCTAAAACATAAAAATTAGAATGCCGTATTTTTCTTTTGTTTACATAAAAATTGCAATTTTTGCCTCATTGGAATGCTCAATTTGTAAGTAAATTATGCGAATGCGTATATCAGACAAAATGTAGATAATGTAGATACTTAAAACATGCAATTCACAGCTCAAACAGGGCAAACTAAGAGTCGTAATGTACGTCCGGATTTTCGGCAAAACAACGCGGGTTTGTTACATTATCATTCAAAATCAACTCAGCATATTTATAAAAATTGTTTGTAATTCAATAAGAAGTATCAAGCCTACAATCTGTAAAAATTTGAAACCAGTTGAATTGTTCGAACATCATGAAATTATGAGGTTTCGGCGAAAAAGGGTCAACTTTTTCGAAGTAGTCTTTAGGCGTTATTTTGACCTTGATAATGGACGTGAAATCTCTAGTAAAGTTACATGTACAAACTAGAGACTCTATTCAATATGTACGCCAAAAATTGTGATATTCTGATAGGTGTATAAGTAGGTAAAAACTTGCAGTAAACATGACATTCAGCCTAGCGAGACGTTTTTAGGGACTGTAGCCTTCACATCGTCAGATTGCTTAATAATGCATTCTGCGACGAACCTTTCAGTTTTTGCAATGCTTTGGAAGTGTTGTCTTAATCTGTATTATGAAGTTATTCAACTTTAGTCAATCTGACCTCTAACAAGACATTTGACATAGAATGAGACTACCGAAACCCCACAAGCCAACAGCGTAGCCCGGTATCATGGACATATGGTATATATTTTCATTGACAAACGCAAGTTGTGCAGCCATGTTTAACAAGTAGTAAAATTTAACGGGATCATGCCCAGTAACTGCCTTTTTCAAATAGTTATAACTGCCGAATTAAAAAAAAACGCTCCAGAAACAGCACGCAATAATATTTAAAAAAACTTCTTCCAACAGCACTAACAGCTACATACCACCCGAATGAGAGATTGCTTCTTGAAGAGTTGAGCCATACATATTGTCAAGAGAGCCCATCATGTGAATATTTAATGTTGATATCAATCTGTTATGAAGGGGAAATATATTGAATTCCCTATCACCAGGATGTGTTATGTACTAAATATTTGACTTCATGCTTCAAACACTTACGAGGTGATTCATTGCTGTAGGAGAAAAAAGTACAGTGGCTTCATATCTCTAATTAAAATTCATATCGCATGAATTCTATAGTGAGAAAACACACACC